>VXBC01011817.1:822-58077 GCA_013399945.1 Ploceus nigricollis
TTATTAGCACCAGGCTCTGACCAACTGAGCTGATCTTAGAGGGGGAAGAAGCAGCTCCCTTAACCTGCTCCCTGCTCCTCTTTTGGTGAAGAAGGTGTAGGATGCCTGGCAAAAAATGAGGGGCCAATAAATGATACTGTGGGCTACTGATTTAAACCAAATGAAGAATATGGTCTTGTAAAGAACCAGCCTAGTCTATTTCTTTGCAAAATTACAGACATCCAACTTGCCTGTAGGGAATTCAGTATGCTGAGAAATAGCATGAATATTGAATGATTTAATAGAGTTAAATAAATATTATATGCTGGCTCATGTTTCCTTAATTTCATATAGCAATCAAGCCTGCAGATAAACCAATTATAATAATTTCTCTACACATAATTAACATGTTTCCATAGCATAATTATTCAGTTTTATTTACACATCTTCTGTTTGATTTTGCTTTAATATAAGCTTTTCAGCCAGAAAAAAAAGAAGTCACACATTCCCAGCTTTGCAGTATTATCTGATCCATATTAAATAATACAATTGAATTATGACTTAGGATTTTTAAAAATTCTTGTTGATGTCATTTAAAGGAAAATAGAGTGCAACAGAGCAACACAAAGGCATTTTGCTTTCAAATAAAAAAATAACCAGAATAAGGATATGATTCATATGCACTTACAAACTGTTTAATTTTTAAGAGTTCTTCTTGTGCTAAAATATTTTCCAGAAGTATACAAAGACCACAAAATCAGAGCAACACACCAAATTGGCAAGATACTGGATTAAGCTACCAAAAAACCCCCAAAACTTCTCCATTTGCTTGTGATATAAAGCAGCCATAATAACATAAGAGCCTGGATTTTAGACAAAAAAAAATATGATCCATATGTAGAGAAGGAAAATGCTTCAGTATCTGATTTTGTAAAACTGCTGCTTTCAAATATCAAGGTACTGAGGCAATTGCTGGCAATTGGTGCTAGCTCCTAATTTAGGCACAGACACCAAATTATGCCTTATGTTAGGAGTGATTTTTATCCAGCACATAGTCCATAAGGGAAGGCCAGGCCCCTTAAGAAGGTGGGAGACAAGGGGCCATATTTCATCATTACAAAGGTAATCCAAGTCATAGCTCAGGCATCTAAATTACTGCCTAGATAGGCAGCCATTTCGCGGAATTAATAGGTTCCATTGTGCTTGCTAAGATAACTGAGACAAGAGACTTGCTGATATCACAGACACTTGAACTTTTGCAAATGTGTAAGACAAATGAGGCTAAGCAAAACCACAGTACTATTATCTGAGCTACTCTGAACTGATTATTCACAGAAATTATGTTATTCTTGTCTTTGAGGGCAGTAATTGTCTCAAGCATCACTGGTGTTATAATAGGGCATGAATTATTAGGAATACAATAGTCCAATGTTTAATAATTGGGCTGTTTTCATGTGAAGTTCTCAGTCAGACAAAAATTACTGAATAGTAGAATGGCTGAACCTCATGTAACAACAGCTTTACTGAAATAACAGGCCCAAAGTCAAATGACAGGAACAGCACTGATGTGAGAGAGAAAATCTTGTGGGTCACACAACTGCAGAAGGAATCTCAGAGATTAAGTGAATGTACCTAGTTACTTTACAATCAATTAAGTATCTAAAATTCCATATTCGATTGAATACTGTAGTTATTACTGTCAGCTTTGCCAAGAGACTGCATTTTTCACAGCACAATGCATGCAAGAACAGCTTTTATGACCATGGAAGTGAGACCAGTTAGGACATAAAGTAGGGAGATCTTCACCAGATTTCTCCTGAGTGACAACATAAGGGAAAACAAGTGGTACATCAGTAGCAGGCCCCTTGGGGTACACAGGTCCCTGCTATGCTACAGAAACCACATATTGGTTTGCTGCTCTCCTGATTCCCACTAGATGTTCCTGGGTGTTTCAGTTTAGAGAAAGTGCTCATGGATTTTTCAATCTAGTTTGGCAGTAGCTGCCGCTCTAATAGCTGCAAGCTTTATGAACCTATCAAAAAAATTTAATTACAGCATGTCTACTGTCTGACACAAAACTCACCTAAAAAGCTTCATTAGCATATATCATAATTTTTAGTTCTTGCTCCATTATGAGCAAAACCTATTCCTAAAAAGCTTCCCTCACTGTTATAGCTTTGTTGTCTGCCTTGACCTCAGCTGCAACACCCACTTTCTAAAGAGGATACAGCTTTCTCACCATTATTATTGGCAAGGTAAATATCCAAAGTATTTTAAAATACCACACCAAAAGTGTTTTCTGCCTCACTCTCTAAATAGCTGAGAAGAATGATCAAATAAATTTCATTTCTACCTTCATTTTACATATACAGTCTTTACATTCCGGTGAAGCATTATTTTTCATAGAATTAGCCTATAAAGCTTTCACCATATGACAAATAGTACGCATAACATAAGACTATCATAATATAGGTCTATGTCATATCTTTTAATGAAAGCTGAAGATAGAAAACATTGGTTACAAAGAAGAACAAATTGCAAGCTAAATTTTAGAATATTCCTCATTAACTTTTATAAAGCTCTGAAACATCTCTTTACCAAAAACCTCATGTTTTTTTTTTTTTTTTAACTTTTCAGAAATGGTTACCCCATCAAAGATGTTGCAGATGTTCCAAGACACAAAAATGAACAGATTTCACTCAGCCAGAATTCTCACGAACAAGGCGAGTTTTTCCTGCAAAGCAATCTGTCCTCCAGTTAAAGATCCACTGCAGCCTGCTCTAAAGACTATTTAACAGTAAGTAAAACATCAGTACCTCCTTATTGTATAAGTCTGAGTGAAACATGAAAACATAAAAAAGGTGCATTATTATGCTTTCAGACCACAGTATATTTAACATGGTTTAATTACTGTTTAAGTAGTGTACTTACTGTGATTACAGTAAAGTTTATTACACCTACAAATAAAACACTAATTGTGTTTTCTTCAATGAAATAAAAAATTAAAGTTTTCATCTGTTTTCATCAGCATGTGAGTTAGATATTTTTTTCCTTTGTCTGAAATATTGGCAGAGCAAGCTGGGTGAGTACTTCTAGGCATTTTATGGTTCCTTGATCCCATACATACCAGCTAGGTGTTTTTCCATGGTCTGAAGTTCTTTTGCTGCTAAGGAGTCCTTTAGGAGTTTCTGCCTTGGGGAACCTCCAGATCTAACAGTCATGGCATCCAAGGTCCAAACCGTCTGAGACTTACACAGATAAAAAGAAAATGGAATGGTTTTAATCCAGTTTCATATTCATATATGAAACAATAAAAAGAGTGGTGTCCTCATCTAGGATCAGGAACCTGATGCTATTATGCAGAATATATAAAATTCTATGCAGAATACTACGAAATATAATTTCTTAACATACATAAAATAAATAGTAGGAATTAGTTAAAAGAAGCAGCTCTAAAAGAACCCAGATATTCACCTTTACACAAGCTCTTGCTCTATGCTGAGACATCATAACAGGACAAATTCCTCAATGATTTACATTCTCTTCAGTTCCAATTATTTGGTAAGGGTTGTACTTCTTTTAAATTACCATAACATTTGGCTCAGCATCTCTGCAAAGCTGCACTTCTGGGAATATCACAGAATTTCCTAATCAAAATTTCCAGTACTGTTTTATCACTGCAAAAAGTATTTTTCAGAAATGGTAGTTAAATCATCAGGGCAACATAGCAGTTTGAAAGGGTTGTCAGCAAACAGACCATTGCCCCAGTATCTTCTTTACTGAACACTGTGGTGTTCAAAATTATTTGCTTTTTCTGGAACCCACTCAATATAGTTTTAGGAAATTTTTGTAAAATATATTGTGAGGCAAACTTGATAGATGTGGATGTGAAACACACAGTAAAACATATGACCAATTGTGCAAGACTTGCTCATAAAAAAACCAAATAAAAACAACAAACAAAAACATCAATTAAATAATTCTTGACAGTCTATCTGAAATAAATTTTACATTATTACCTCACCAAAATATTTCATCTCTAGTCTAGGAAGTTTTGTTGGTTTCCTAAAGAAACAGGGCTTATGCAATGGTCACATTGTCATTCACCTCTTACTCATTTTTAAATCTTTCATTAAATGCCAAGGAAATTTAGAGAGGCCACTGTTTCAAAGACATTAAGCTGAAGTAATTTCAGGGAGAAGAATGATTGATCAGAGGAGGGAGACCCAAACTGGTGGCCCCATTCACAGAGGGCACACGGGACTCCACAGTCCATCAGGCCGGAGCTGCACCACAGCTGACACCGGGCTGCTGCGGATCACTGCCCTGAGTGATGGCACTTCCCTGGCCAGACTCCTGTCCCACATGGAAAGGTGCAGCACAGTTCAAAGGATGAACATGAAAATATAGGTTTGATATAATCTCTATTTGCAAAAAAAAAAAATTGCTTTAAACAGTGTAGCTGCCTTCCCTTTTAGAAAAGTAGGCATAATTCTACAGAAGTAAAAGGTTAATATGGGATATATTTTACATCATTCTTAATCCATTCCAAATAAACACTGCTTTGAATGGAAGTGGTCATTGTGAACCATGCATCTTTAAAATATGATAACACAGATTTATATTTTTAAAGCAACAGCTATACTGTAATGCTGTTTGTGCCTATGCACAATTTACCAGCACACAAAATAGTTTGAAGCTGCACATAACTCTGTTCTTATTAATTCATAACACTTTCAGAACAGTAACAACATTTTTAAAATTTTCCATATGTTTTTTTAATGCTAATTCTTCCCAGGTTAAAATTACCTGTATTTAATCCCATGCAAATACAGAGGAATAGCTGAACAAAACAGTAAATTACTCAGAAGTGAAGGCACCTTCAAACATTTTTATTTCAGACATATCACTAGACCTGATTCACCTGTTCCCCTAAGAGGTTTTGAGCATTTTTGACTTGGGTACTCACTGTGGATTCTCCATCCAAATAGCAACTGGGATTGTTGAGCTCACTACAAAATATTAATCTCTATTAAATTACATTACTAAATGCTTATTTCAAATGGATATTAATTATCCAATATCTATCTCTAAATGGAAGAATATATTATTCTGTGGTCAGTTCCTCTGAAATAAATTAAGTAAGAGATGGGAAGGGGGAAAAGGTACGTTAGAGAACTCAAATTTTTCACTTTTCAACCTATTTTTAGATATTCTCTGTCTCCAGATTTTTATGGTGGAAAAAGGACATTTTTATTTGCATTTTATAGGGTATATTTTCATATCTGGGAAAAAGTATAAGGAAAAAAAACCCAGGGTTATAAGGATTAATCCTTTTTTGAATATACAACTTCATTCATAAATACAACTCTGATGAAATATGGAATAAAAAATAGTCAGTAGTCTCTGGAAATACTTGACAACCAAACTGCTCTTCTAATATTCTTACATTGGACTGTTCAAGCTTATTATAGCAAATTATTATCAGTTTTCAGTAACTCCTTGACCTCCTTAAAACCTACTTCCAAAGGTTATGAGATGAGATATTTCACTTTCCATGTCCTGGAAATGCTTCTGGAAATGAAGTTATCTTTCTTTTCTACAAACCTCTGCTGGTTTTTGGTACATTTTGCCTTTACTGTACTTCTTCCCTTTATGCACAGTAGTCAGGTTAGACTCATACAAATCCAGGTGACTGAGTACAGGAAGCTCTCTACTGTTACATATTCAAACCCTCTTTCAGATACACAGTTCCAACACCCTGTGAAACCGGGACAACTTTGGATGAATTTTCCCCCAAATTTTGTAACTCTTCCCGTGCATCTTCTATTTTATGTAATATTGTAAGCTTTTGACATTTTTTCAGGCAATAGCTTCACAAAAGATCAGAACAGTATTGCTATAGTTTCTATGGAAGATGAGATATTTATTATTAGCAATTTCATTTCATAACAAATTATGCGCTTATAATAATAGTAACTTCCAATTAAATGCTTACTTAAGAGAATCAAAATTATCTGGGAAAAAAGGGCATAAAAATTCATTAAAACTGCACTGTAACCATTTTTTGTTCTTTCTCTGAAGCTAAATATTCTATGGCTATAACTAACAACATTTTTGGAGGCAGGCCCAGGTAATTTTTTTATATAGTTCTAAATAACACTAAAAAATATTTTTTAACATTTTGAGACTATGAGTTCATCTAGGTGCATAATGCATAAACACAGACAGAGGTCCTCAGTGTCTCCAGCAAACAATTTATGCAACAGTCTTATTCCCAGAAGACAAACACAAGCTGAAAGTAGGGGATGTTATCAAGAAGGCTTTGGAAGTAGGTCAAGTCAAATGCAAGGATAAATGAATTGTACAGCTCTAGCAGAATTCCCTGATGTCCCTTCTCTCCATTGGATACACAGCAGCAGTTCAAATATGTCACTTAAGAAAGAGATTCAGGCTTGCAAACCATTTATTTCAACATTCTTACTGCACTTCACCAAAACTTATCCTTTGTCTGCTTGCCAGGAACTGCAGAGATGAAACACTAATGTCAATTAACTTGGACTTTAATGATAATCACAGCAGACTGAATGTAGTTGAAAAATACAACATGTATGTATGAAGCATGTGCTTCATACCCTTACAATTATTTCCGCATCTTCCAAACTACCATTGCCCTTGCTCATTCATTACGCTTTATAAATATTAGCACAGAATTTATAAATGGCCTATCTGCATTAATAAGATTAATGAGATCTAAGCATGAGGATGTTACTGAAAGACATTCTTGCCTTTCTAAACTGCAGAAACAACTCTGCGTTCTGTTCATCACCTTCAAACTTTGAAGGTGAGGCAGTGAGCTCTGCACCAGGAATATGTTCAAACAAAGCACTTGGGATACATTGTCAACTTTGAAGGTTAACTGCGTGTCAATTTCTTAAGTGACTTTCTTTATATATCATCATCATTTCCTCACATACAATACATTCATTATTGCTTTTTTCTTCCCTATATCCCTTGGCCAAATTACTGCTAAAATAAAAAATTACACACAATATGGCCAGAAATAATCTTTTTCATCACTGATTCCCCAAACTTCTGGAAAATACCATAACTTACCAGGAATGCCACAGTGGAACAGAAAAAAAAAAATTAAGGAGGTCATGAATAAGAGTAAGAAAGTTTTTTCAAGCCCACTCTCTGTGCTTCAGTCTGCAGCACAATGCTACACAGCATGAATCAGTACAGCTTTTGTCCCTCAAAAAAAGCCAGTGCAGATGTGAATATTTTGATCTCAGTGTTGAGCTGAATTGACCTGGGCTATGTAATACCCAGTGACACCTGGTGAGTTCTACAGAGGTACAGCTTTTCAGAATAACTAAGATCAATAGTTAGGGCTCCAACTTACATCACCTGGAAATCAAGTACTTGTTAGAAAATAAATTACTCTTCCTTACTGGCCATAAAAAGTGTTAATAAACTATTCAGCACATATTTCTGTGCTGTTTTGGCCTGTTTCAAAATAAAACCAAGATATTCCCGTGCTTGTCCAGGTGGATGTGGAAGACTACCTAAACTGAATGATAACTATGAAATGAGTAAAAGGTGAAACCAAATTAGTTAGCAAACTGTAAGTATATGAAAAGTGTTTTTATTGTACTTTAGATTCTACATGGTTTTGCTAATCAAGTGGAAATTTTATTGATAGCTGCAGGAGATAAAAGTGTAAGGAATACACCTGAGCTTAGCTTTCTATGATAACATAGCTTTTCTTTGCTGAATAACTTAAATATCTTAAATATACACATTTGACAGAGATCCTTCTAAATTAAAAAACCCCAAACAAATAAACAAAAAAACCCCCAAACAAACAGAAAAAAAACAAAACAAAAAAACCCCTCTTTATTGAACAATTTGTTTACAAGTGTCCCTTCCACTCTGGCCAAGCAGGTGGCAAGTACAGATGTTCTGCATGCAGTGGATTCTTTTTGTGCAATATTTTGTTTAAGGATTCTTCATTCAACATGTACTTTCTATAAAGAGGTCACCTAATATTTAATCTTTCAGCTTCCATAATCTGTTCAAGGACATAAGGTGAGCAAACCATCTGACACTGTAAAAATACAAGGCTTCTTGGAGCTCTGTTACAATATCGGCTGCCACCTCTAATCCCCTCTTCCACATTAGGGCCTGTTCTACTTGAAATGCCGTGTAATTGAAATTACAAGCTTTTGCCTTCCCAAGGGAGTCAGCCAGCAGCACATTTTACACTAAACCTTACATTAAAAAAATGGTACTTTGAGTTAACTTACACATAGTTTTTCTGTTTACAGGAAAGCGGGAAGGAGGAAATATGTGGTCATCTGGGAATCACATTTGTTTCAGTTTTTGAAATGCAACCAGAATAATTTTTTTCTAAACTTCAGTTCTGTTTTATTTACTGTTATTTGGATTAATATTTCTGAATTTGTCATGCCCAAGAACACAAAATTTTAGACAGGTAAAAAAAGGCATTCATTGATATCCTTTTCTTACATATATTTTTCTAAAGTTCAGAATATTCTTTCAATTTAGAATTATAGTCTAGAGGATTAAATATCTTCTAATAAGAATATTTTCACCCAATTAATTTTTTTTCTTCTTTTTTTTTTGGTATATAAAAAATCTATGTCTAGTTTATGGATTTTGTTTGACATAAGGGAGGTCTCAACCAAATAGGTCCAGGGTATGCAATTCAAACTACTTTCCTAACGTCTTGCAGGAATTATCACTTATTTCCCAAGAACCTTGATATTATGCTTTTCTAGCCATCTTATATTGTTAACTTATCTAACTGGTTAAACATACACGTTTGTGTAGGGGTTTTTTTATTACCTGTGGAAGAACTAATCTAAGTAATCTAATATCAACTGTTATTATTTTTATAAAAGATTTAAATTTTGAAGTTAAAATATGAAATTTCATCTCTAAGTGCCTGAATTTCTACATAATTACAAAATTCAGCTTGGATTTGAAAACGTTTGTAACAGAACACAGCAATTTGAACATAAATATGTTCATAAATCTCTAATTTGAACATAAATATGTATATAAATATGATATAAATATGACCCTTACAATTTCTACTACCACAAAGGTGCACTGCTGTTGTTCCTGATGTGGCAGTGCGATCTTAAAATAACTATTTGAATGAATAACCTGCTAAATGCTAAACAGTGAACCCAACCCAGTAAATAATTTATAGATTTAGTTAAACCCAGAAGTTTGAATGATTTCTCCTGATTATACTCAAACAAGTAATTCAGTTACTTCATATTATTCTTCTAGGGGAAAAAATGGGAAAAGCTATAAAAATTTCTAACAAATAGAACTGAAATAATGTAACATTGAAATATTATTGTATTCAACATATATTGACGGCAAGAATAAAGGCTTAGTTTTTCCTTGTGCATGAAGCTTAAAGTCATTTTACAAACTGAGTTAAAGAATTTACACATTTATCACAGAAAATCCATGTCTGTATTTCTTCTATGAAAGCAAATTAAATGTTTCAAAGCAGTAGGGAATACAGGAAAAAAACATTTAAAACAAAACACTTCTATAAAACATTTTATTACAGTATTTTTCGCACAGTAATAAAGAGCAAAAACCAAAGGCACATTCATGCAGAAACTGCTTTTTGCAGTTGGACAACTTTTTTCTTCCAGTTTCTGCTGCATTTGGATTGCTTTGCCTTACATGGATAATTTACAAAGAAAAATATACCTTTTTATGTGCATGTGCAGGGCAAGATTCACATAAAAACCCCCAAAAACTAAGCATAACTCCTTTTAGATCCAGGTGGTAAAAGAAACAAGTCAGAGAGAAGGCAAAGGCTACTTGATGTGATCTGCTCAGTGCTTGTGCCCTCTTTCTATCTGTTAGTCACTGTAAAGCTAGCAGCTTTCTCTGACACCCTGCTTTTCCATTTCTGCTAGAATTCCAGGCCAGTTAAATTTTTCCTAGTATCACTTCTGTATTTCTTAGAGTCTTATTTTACTTTATGTTTCTGGAAATGTTCTAAACATTTGGCTAGCAAACTTTGTGTTCAGCTCAGTGAAAAAATCTCAAGAAAAAGACTGCATTTTGTCTGGCACCTTTGGTTACACAGAATATTTGCCAGGCAGTAAACTAGGATCTGTAAGGATGTTTTGAATGCTTGTTTCCACTTTGAATTCTTACAAAACACTTGTGGAAAGTGCTGATTCCTGTAAATACTTCAACCAGCTTTTTGCCAGCTTTACTCACTTATTCACCCAGAATGCCTTGTTTGGGGTTGTGCAGCCTTTAAAATCTAAGTTTTCAATTTTTCAAACATTAATTCTTTTTATGAAAAATACAGCATAGCAAAATATTCTGTTTTAAAAAGTATAAATAAAAAGATCTAACTACAAAAACCAGGGTTTTCAGAAAAAGAACAGTAAAAATATACAAAGCTGCAAGAAAATCATAATATAAGCATAGTGTAAATTACATGACCCGTGTAATAGACATAGATGCTGCCTATCTCTTTTGAGTACTAGTATCCAGGTTCTTTTAGTATCCACATTAAAGATCTTACATGTGGATTCGTATATGGGACATGAAAAAAAGAACCCAAAGGCTTTTTCTGAAAATCCTTATGTATAGTTCTTGCTGTTTTGTCCTACAGTTTTCCTCAAAACACTTATCCTCTGAAGGCCAAGGCACCTTTGAGGAAAATTTGTCAAATATACATTAGCAGAGAAAAATTTATACAATCATCTATTTAACTAGCCACAAACACAAATTAGCCCATTGGAATGCAGTACCAATATTAAACATTGCACACCTTGAGCCATGTCAGGATTTTTTACATGTAATATGCACATTTGAGGGAATACCATGAATCAATTGGTGAAATTTATGAGAAATCTCTGATCAACATCTTATTCTATTTTTCCCTCATCTTGCATCTCATAAAATATCTAAAAATCATGCAAGTCATAAGAATACTTGACACTGAGTATCAATTCTGAAGTAATTTTACAGGCATATTTCTTACTGCTTTAAAGGATTGTGGAAATCCATTGCAAGACTGCATTTATCTACACAGCCTTCCTATGAGGCATCTCAGTTTTATCGCTCTATTTTGTATGTCAAGATTGTCAAAGAATAAGTCTCACTGAAAATTATTAGGGGAGCATGGAACAGATCTCTCCTTTGGAGCCCTGAAAGGCAAGGAGAACAGTTGGATCCTTTGTTTCTTTTTGAGGAGATACAGTTACAGACAAAGTATTGGATAGTTGAATTTTATTTTGAATATCAAGCCATTATAAAGAGACAATAATCAGCTAGCTACACACTATTTAAGCAAGAACACGAAGACACAATACACCAAAAGTAAAAAAACCCCAAAGCGTATGAACTAACAGTAACTGGCTCCTTTGAAACTCAGGCAAAGTAGTTTTTCAAGAGCTCGGGAATGTGAAATGATCTGACTTTGCCCTGAGGAGAGGATGGACGGGCAGAGCAAGAGCTGCAACTGCTCTTGTCTTCTCTTTGCAGCACTGGTAATTACAACATCAGCCAGCTTTCAGGGATTGAGCTCAGGGAACCTTACTGCCTCTGGCAGTTCCATCCTCCAGGCAACCTTAAATGAGCCTGGAACTACCAGAGCATGAAATGAACACAGGTACGTATTGTTTGTTTGCTCCTAAGCCTGCACACACAGAGCATACATGTAAAACTGCTCAGCTGAAGGCTGTACCTTTCTATAACAAGATTTTGCTAATAAGCATAATGAACTGTTGTTTTCTTGGTATTTTTTTTTCTATGTAATTAATTTCATTTGTTTCTCTCTCCCCATGTTACATGTCAGCAGAATTACGAAATCAAACTTTGTAGCTGCAAGTCCAAATCAATAAGAAAATGTGAGTTCAGAAACTGCTGCAAAATTTATTTTACCCCTCTGTTTGCTGGTGGGAAGCAAAAAGGAGATTTGAAAAAGAAGCTCCAAGCAATGCCAGCTGAAGTTCTGTTCTTTACTCTTTTTGCCCAATATCAGCAAATGCTCTGTGAGGTTCTTGCACTACAAGTTCTCAAAGAGCTTTAGGAATTGATCTGGAACTCCATATCCCTCAACTGCTTTGATAAATAATCTGGTTGTAAATACTTCATATTCAATACTATCTAGCTTTATTCACATTACTTAATCAGCTGCCTGAAAGACTGCAAGACCAATCTGCATTGCCATTTTTCTTCTTTCTTTATATTGCCCTTTCTTCCCTTAGCTAACAAATACTGAGCCCTTCTTTCACTTCCTATATCAACACTAAAATGTGCTAAAAAGCAGTATTGATGAACAGACTGAACAGGAATTAATGTGTCCTCTTACACTTGTCTAAAATTTTGCAAAAAATGAACAACTATGGTAAATTTGTTTGCCTTAGGGAAAAAAACCCAATCTTTTTTTTAACCTATATTCAAACTCCTGGTGCAATACTAGTAGCATCAAAATTATGATTATATAATTCTTTAAAAATTATTTTACTGCTGGTTATGTTTTCCACAAACTGCATATCTGCAGAGATTTTCTTAAGTTTCAAAATAAAAGAACAGATGGAGATATTACCAAGCATAATATTGCATTCTTTTAAAACATACAAATGAACTAGCCACACATTTTAACTAAACTGCTCTTGTTAGTTTTCAAGCAAATGGTAACAGAAATCTAAATTATAGTTGAGATATCACAATTTCATATTTCAGAATTGTTCTCTTCAATTTGTAAAACTGAATATTATCTGGTAAAATTAATATTTGACTAGCATTTAAAAACATACAGAATATGTATAAAATTACTCCACTTCGAATGGGCAAGCCCAACAACATGTGGTCTTGTAGATTATCATAACGTATTTCAAAATACCCCTTTTCCTAGAATGAAAAAATTCTAGGAAAAAAGCAGAAAAAAGCAGAGAACTGAAAATTCTGAAGGGTTACGTAAATTTTGGTTTTTTCTCTCTAGGATGACACAACTTTTATCTCTATCCACAATCTATTTTTTATGAAACTAATTTTAAAAATTACAGGATTACCCATAAGGGAGGGAAGGTACTTACAGATGCTGCCACTTGAGAAGCACTCTGAAACTCATTAATATCTTCTGTGAGTGTTTCAACCCCAGGTACTTGAGCTGTTCCAAAGAGGTACAAGAGAAATGTAAATCACTCTAATCAAGTAAGTGTTAGTCACTCTGAAAATTTAATGCCGAAAAATTTACTGCTGGGAAGCTAAATGTGGCTACTGTAAATGCACTACTTTTCAGTTGCACTTCAATGGATTATAATTTATATTTTATTTTAATTTATAACCTTAATGCAACATGGAACAGTGTCTCTAACACAACTAGAGTGATAAGCAAGCTTCCTTCAGCTGCCAAGTTTTCAACTAGGTTCTTTATTAACTTTACTATTTAAACTAAATACTGTTTACCCTTTACACAAGTAAGTAGTGGATCTCCAGCTTTAATAAAATTAATAAAATTATATTCAATTAATTCAGTTAAAATTCCTGAAGTAAAACGATTTGGTCAATTTAGACAACATTTCAAAGCCTTGCAAGTATAATTTTTGCCCATATTACCATATTTGTAAAATGACAGAATTTTATGAAGAGTGTAAAATGTCTCTTTGATGCATGTAGAATGACTTAAAACAGATTTTATGCAACTCTGTCAGAGAAAGAAATTTCCAAGTAACATTCTATGTAGTTTCACTCTTTGCCTGACACTCTGCTAAGGCACTTAGATGTTGCATCAGCAGCCTAACAAAAGAGAATGTCCTGATCTTCCCTATGTTCTGCTGTTATTCAGGCACTTAGCAGGGAGGTCCTTATGTTTCCAGAACGCAATTTGTTAAACATCTCAGGCTATACTTACTATGAAAGCAAAACTTACTCTGAAGCATAGCAACTGTGGTTACCAATTCATTGCAAACACAAATTGATGTGGAGGGCAAAGAGGTGATGAAAATGGAAAGCTGTGGTCAGGGAATTGTGTAGGAATTGAGATATGATGCCACACTTTTGCCATTGCCTTATCTAGTTCTCAATACTAATTTCCACATATTTGCATCCTTAATTTTTTTACCCTGGTCATGCAGTTCCACCCAGAACAACACTATATGTGTTTCATATGTTCATGTTTTTATTGAACATCCCCAATTCCAAACTTTTCCCCTACATCCTAATGTCTCTTTTGAACTTTCTACTATAATGACACTTAAAAGGGGGAAAAAAATGAACAAAAATAAACAAACAAAGAAACCAGAGCCCAAACACCCCAAAAAAACAGTGACTCCTGCTTGATAGGGAATAAACTACTAATGGGAAATTTGCTCTAGCAAAATATATTAGCAAACTAAGTATTATATATCACAATATAATCTGTAAAGATGTAGATGTAATAGCACAATAAAATAGGAAATACCACATTTACACAGTACCACTGTGCCACAGTACCACAGAAGCTATTATCTTTGGTCCAATATTATTCCAGGTGGAGTCACAAAAGAAACAAGTCTTTGCTTACACCCCAGAAATATGTGGAGTTGCACAATACATGCAAAGAAACTCACATAATAAACAGCTTTTCACAGATACTTGAGGAGTGGTTTAGAAGTCTTATACTTTTCATTTATCCTATATTAGGAAATTACTCCCTGGTACATTACTGCATTTTAAACTTACTTCTACAAGAATGAATGGACCGCAAAAGCTTTATTTGCAATAACATCTTCTTTTCCTGCCTTATATCATGGCTTCACTCAAAGGGTAAGGTACATTTCAGCAGAAGAGAATGAAACAAGTGAAACAAGGTTGTATGGTATTTATAGGAAATTTGGAGTAAATGAACAATTATCCCTAAGTGATACTATTTTTACATATCTAAAACCCCCCAAAAATACTGAAGTAGATTGCTTCTACAATCCCACCAACCTGAAAAACACATTGGCGGCTGTTGGATGTAGATTTTTCTGGATCAATTCTGTTGTAGTGTGTATCTTTTGAAGCCTCAGCAATTCTCCCCATCTACCTCTACAGAACAAGAGCAAGGCTCAGTGGAGAACTGACCAAAGAGACAAACCAGACAAGCTTGGCATCTACAGGGAAAGTTTGCTGTGCAGTCATCTATGCTGCTGCTTCTGATCAAAACCAAGAACCTATTAAATTCTTCCCTTAGTTCTTTCCTGTGAAGTGGTCTAATGGAAAAGGGAAACATTTTTGAGAAGTATGGTTTAGGACAGTGAAAAGAAACTGCAGCTCTAAAGTGTCTTGTGTTTTCCTATCTTGAGACCTGATTCCTACCTCTTATTTTTACTACTTAGATCAAACACAAGTCTGTCCAATTCAGCAGGATTATACTAGAGGGAAATCAGTGTAGTGTTTAATTAGAACCAGATCCAGATTGTCAGTGGAGTCAGTATAGTGTCTGATGCTGCACATGATCTTCTCACATAAGCTCCTGCATTGACTTTAGTAGGTGGAATTGCTTAAAATGAGACTTATTTATAAGGGCTGTTAGATCAGATGTTCTGCCAATTACTTCTGAGCTTAGTTCATCTGAAATTCACAGGAGAGATGTTCCAGATCTAACAACAGAAACAGATAATTATCTAAAGAAAGCTACTCAACTTTGTTGTGCATCAGCACCTTGCTTGCTTATTCTTGAATGAATGGTTTGCATCAGCACTTCCCAATGTACTTTTCCCTCATTAAGGTCACTGGTACTGATAAATAGCAGAACATAAATTCAAATAAACCTGGTAAGTGAAGCCTGCTAGTCACTATTTCATGATGTAATATATCTGTAAGAGGACATAACTAAAAATTCAGTGCAACAATGCCTTGGTTACTCAGGGTTTTTTAAAAATATCTTTATGAGGTTTTTTTAATCATCCTCTCATACATAATATTTATTGGAAATAAGTATCAGATGCAAAGAGAGCAAATATTGTGCTGCATTTGCAGGAAAGATTGATAGATTAGGCAGTTGCCTCAGTTCTGTGTCTGTTTATAGTCTGTACCTACTTGTGAAATCCAGCTGTGTTTTTTTTTTCAAATTGAAGTGTAGCACTAGCCAACATTTTAGGAAAAAAAACCCCAACCATATGTTACGAAACACTGAACATTTCTGAGGGCACCTCTTGACAGAAATTTGGCATTACCTTACTACTGACCTCAGTCTTTTCGCCCAAGAGGCCTTGTTATTTTCTAGCTACATGACTAACAGGTCCATGTATATTCATAAACATGAGATAGATGTTTATAACAACATGAATATCATTTCCCTACCTACCTATCTAAATTTTATTCCCTGTATTTTATTGAATGTGGTGTTTTTTAAAGAAAGCATCTTCCATCTTCTCTGTAGCCATATTGACTGTAGAGTATTCAGAAGCACATGAAGTGGCCGAAGGTAGAACAGCTGTAGCACTTTTGTGCTCCACACTCTGTGACCATGAAAGATCCAGCTCCAATACTACACAGCATCCAGTACTTTCTGATAGTTTTACCTTCTTTAACGCTGGTGTCTTTGCCACTTAGCAAAACCTAACTGTCTAATTGAAGCCTGCAATTCCAGAAGACGGCATGGTAAAATGGGGATATTTTCATTTTAGGAGCAAAGGTACACAGGAAGGAAAATGGAAGAATGAGACCTGTTCAAAAATATTTTGTGAACTGTACAGCTTTTTCCCACATGTCTGTCTTTCCCATCTATTTGCTTCTGCTGCAATAATCTCATGCATGCATTCTCCCTTACCTAACCCAAGCAAGCCACCATCACCTCCCTTTCTGGGAATCACTCTCACAACAATAGAATTTTGCCTTCCTTTCACAGGGCTTGATTGAAGTCACCAGTCTGAGCATCTCTTGCTGACAATCTTCATGAAGATTGTAAGGACATAATGTTTTGAGATTCTGAGTTTCCTATTACCTTTTTCAATTAGGTGATCAAAGGCAGATAAAAGGAAAAGCCAATATCTTGACTGCATGAAACCACACATTCTCACAAAACCAGTTTGAAAAATTTATTATTAAATACATATTAGTTACTAATGGTTGGTTTACAAGTGAGGCAAGAGAAGTGAGTGAAAGCTCAGGTTGCTGTGATACCTAATAGCATACACAATAACATTAGATAGCAGACAGAGAGTAGGATAATTTAAAAAAATACATTATGGGGTTTTTTTTTTTTTTGTGTTAATTAATCACTTTAGCTAACTTATCCATGGCTGCTGAAGACTACACTGCAAATCAAAACATAAAATTTGTAGACTGGGCTGGTTCGGACCAACAGTAAGGGAATGGACTGAAAGATTTATCTTTGCAGATTCTCTGTCAAAACCTATATTTCTTTCTCTCTGCATTATAGCAGCAGCTAAGATAAAGTTAACCTTCATCAGCTTTATCTTTCATAGGAAAGCTGGGCATTCTCTGGAAAGATATCCCTTATGAAGTGCCTTTTTCAACATTTCAGGTGTTACTCAGTTCAAAAACATGAGAAGAAACTGAAATAAGTCTGAGTGTCCTGACTGCAGATTAACCCAACATATGAACATGTTTCTATGAGGGGAAAAAGTGTTCTTCAGAGTTATTTTATAAACTCTTCCTTTCTACTGTAAATAATTTGAATCATCTGGATGCATGTGTAGTAATAAATAAAATATTTCAAAGACCATTCATTGGCATAAAAGCAGCAATGAACAGCTCATGTCTATGCTATTAAGCTGTTTTAAATGTTAGTGTGCGAACATAAAATCTGTCTACTAAGGACAAATTCTGGCCCAATGCACCTCTCAAAATAAGTCTAGGAATTATTGTGGAGTGTTAATTGGCCATGACAAAAAAATACGTTAGTGGCTCCTTGAACAGATTTGAAGTGTAAATGATTGAGTTCAAATGCCCAGGAACACTCTCTTGGAAGTGTTTCATCATTTACAGACATAACCCCTACTCTCAAATTCAAGATGTTGATGTATGGGGTTTTTTTATGAGCAGCAAATATTTATATAACTTACCATCAGAGTCTGACACTGCTGGCTCAGATGTCTGAGATACCATGGAGACATCTTCTGGTCTTTCTGCCAAATTATCCCCTTGCAATCTAAATTGTGGAAAAACGCAATGAAAATATTTGCAATCATATTCAATGGATAAGACACAGAAGAACATAATCCCTGGGTACATACCCTGCTCACAGCATTGCCCTAATTAAAAGAGCAGCTTTGCTGAAAAGCCCACACTCATGGTTCAATCATAATCTGGACTGTCTAGTAACCAAAACTAGCCTCCAAGGAACAGCCAACTGAATCCTAGCTTACGCTTTTTTGTAAGTCTTATTTTACAAAACTGGGGGTTTGGTGTGCATGTGAGACTGCAAGCTTCCTTCCCTAC
Source organism: Ploceus nigricollis (assembly GCA_013399945.1). Classification (NCBI taxonomy): domain Eukaryota; kingdom Metazoa; phylum Chordata; class Aves; order Passeriformes; family Ploceidae; genus Ploceus; species Ploceus nigricollis. The sequence continues at coordinate 19,255 of VXBC01011817.1, forward strand.
CTTCAAAAATATATTAATTGAATAGGACTGTGCTGGATATCCATGCCAATGTGTTGGCAGTGTGGTGGCCTTGGTGAGGAGAGGCTGGTGCTGCCCTTTGCCAGTCACAGGTGGTTCCATCTGGCTCCAAAAAGAACCATGGCAGGGCATGGCTGAGCTCTTCAGCCATAATGGTGGCACCTTGGAGGAAACATAGTTAAGGAAGAGACAGCCACAATGTCACACAGGCAGGACAGCAGGGAACATGAAGACTGGGAAACAGCAGAGGACACACCAAGGTCAAAGGAGATGGTGATCCATACTCTGAGCAGATACTCCCATACAGCCCATGGTGAAATGCCAAAGGCAATATCCCATGCAGCCCCTGGAGGACCAACACCAGGGCAGGTGAGTATGTCTAGGATGGACAGTAGCCAATGGAGATCCCACACCGGAGCAGGTGAAAAGTGGGGTGAGGAAGGAAGGGCAGAGAGGACCTGTAATGGACTGACCACAAATCCCCATTCCCTGTCTCCCCTGCACTGCTCAGTGGGTGGGGGGAGGAGTCTGAAGTGAAGGAGTGAATTTGGGCCCAGGAAAGGGAGGAGGAAAAGTGTGGTTTTAATGTCTATGTTTTAGTTTCTCATCACCTAAACCTATTTTAATTGGCAATAAATTAAAGTAATTTTGCCCAAGTCAAATCTGCTTTGCCCATTACAGTAACTGGTAAACAATTTCCCTGTCTTCATCTTAACCCGCAAGCTTTTACTCCCTATTTTCTCCTGTCATCCTACTGGCTGGGAAACTGGCCCTTAGCCAAAGTTAACCCACCACAGGGGTTATGTATGCAAGAATATTTCCTCTTCCATTGCTACTTGTTAAAAGGAAAATACAGTAATTGTGGCAGACTTTGTCTTCAGGCTTTCCTGCTGCACCAGCTGACTGCAATGCTTTGATAGCAATTTATACGAATAATGCTTGTATCTGTTTTTTCAAATGAGCATCCCAGGAGTCCCACCATCCTTCTCCAGGCTCTTATGAATCCTGAGTACAAATCTGCTCTGAAGAAGTGCCTTGTAGCTCTAAATGCAATATAACTGCCATTTACATAAAGGTTGTCTTACCTTGGATTTATTCAGACATGAAAAGAATAAGAAAAATGCAATTCAATTTTGCAAAGCCCAGGAATCATAAAAATGCATTGAAGTAAAACCTTGGGGAAAGAAATAACTTATCTCTTGGAAGAAAAAAAAGTTCTTTTCACTCTGTATTCTTACTCTCTGCAGCTGTTTTATACTAAGCTTGAAATTAACCTTTGAAACCAAGTAGAACTCCCTTACCTGCCCTATCTAAATTTCACATTTTATGGTTTTCACAGTTATCTAATATAGATGGATCTTAAAGTCATCTGTTTGTACTCCTCAAAACCATTTCCCCAACAACCCCCTCCCCCAATTACTTTTATTTCCTTTTATTGCCCCTAGAATGCTTTATTTGTGATGGAAAGCTCAGTGTAAATTCATAATATTTCTTATCTAAGGTAGCCGATCCACAGAACATGAAACTCAAGACAACAAAATGTAAAAGTTAGAAGCTGTAAACCTAATTTAAAAAATTACCTCTATGAACCCTTTATAGCTCTGTACCCGGGTTCTAATGCTCTAGTTGCCAATTCTTTAAAAGCCTAGCTTGTCAAACAGAAGCAAATTACTTTGTATCCTAAAGATATTCAAATAGGGAGAAAACAAATTGCAAATGAAATAACTACGCAAAAAAAGGAAGCCCCCAAAAATCACATAATTTTCCACTGCAATGCAATTCACCCATCCTCCTCCATTACATACATATGCACATTTACTGCAAACACATATTCAGTCTTAGAAAGATATGCATGAAATTGCAGGAACCAGAAGTGAGATACTCTTCTCTCCAGCCATGCTGGTAGTTCATTTATATTTAACTAAAAGGATAACTACTCCAACCTTTTCTGCTTACATTACAGCCATATAAAAACTATCTCTAGAAGTAGGAGCTGCTTCTTTTATCCCATCAGAATTTTCAAGATTTTCTAATATGTTCACATTCTGAGCTTCAATAAATCCAAACCAGACATGAATAACTGAAAATATTCTCATCTTATTCTAGAATTTAGATATATTTCAGCAGCCCACTCATGAAGAACACACACACACACACACAAATCTTTTCAATGTATCTAATCAGAAAATCCATTTCATATGATTTTTCTTTGTAGGAAGAAATGGCTGGGGTACTGGGTGGATGGGTGAACAGGATGTTTGACATACCCATACCTTATTTTCACATCCAATTTTCAATTTACGTATGTATTTCTTACATACAGATTCATATAAGAATAGATTCTCATGAAACTCAAGCAACAAAAAAGTCAGTCTTCTTGCCAAAAGAACTCTGGTACTTGGACTATTACAATTTCTTCGTCAAAAGTCGTATTATTCATAAGACATCTCCACAGTAAAATGAAAACACTTAAAAACTCTTAAGCAGGTAGAAGCATTCATTAGAAAGACACATAGCTTTAAAAGAGTTACCTAAAAACTACCATCTGACTAACAACTTGATGGACTACTTCAGCTTTTAACCAAAACATTATTTCAGATATTAATTATTTTAATGTGAGTCTAAATTTGATACTTGATAGCCAACATTTTTTTCCCATATCTGTTTCTAGTGGGATTTCTTGCTTAGAGGACATTGTTTCAGTTATATTAACCAGCTGCATGTTGGAGCTTCAAGAGCTACAAAAGCAAACAGCCTACAGGTAAATATTTCAATTTTCTTTGACCCCAAAATGCATTCCAAGAAAACTGTTAAGGATTTCAGGACCAAAAATATTCTGAATAAATTCTATAGATTTGGTGCAGAAGCATTATACAGGGTCTATCACTGCAAACAAGCTTGTGGATGCATGAATCACAGTCCTCCTACCAGTATGATCTGAAAAATATGATACACAGATTCACAGAACGGGTCAGACTGGAAGAGACTACAGTGGGCCATTTGGTCCAACCTCCTTGCTTGACCAGAGTCATCCTAGAGCACATGGCACAGGATTGTGTCCAGATGGTTCTTGAATATTTCCAGTGAGGGAGATTCCACAACCTCTCTGGGCAACCTGTTCCAGTGCATGGTCACCTGCACAGTAAAGAAATTCTTCCTCATGTCCAGGTGGAACTTCCTGTGCATCAGTTTCTGCCTATTGCCCCTTGTTCTATTTCTTGGCATCACCAAGAAGAGCCTGGATCCAGCCTCTTGAAACCCTCCCTTCGGACACTTGTAAACATTGATAAGGCCCCCTCTCAGTCATCTCTTCTTGAGGCTGAACAGGCCCGGCTCCCTCAGCCGTTCCTCGCAAGAGAAATGCTCCAGTCCCTGAATCATCTTTGTAGCCCTTCACTGGACCTGCTTCATGAGCTCCATGTCTCTCTTGTCCTGAGGAGGCCAGAACTGGACACAGCACTCCAGATGTGGCTTCATCAGGGCTGAGTAGGGTTAGAATCACCTCCCTCAACCCACTGGCAATGCTCTTCCTAACGCATCTGCAGGACACCATTGGCTTTCTTGGCCACATGAACATACTGCTGGCTCATGGACAGATGCTGTCCACCAGGACCCCCAGGTCCTTCTCTGCAGAGCTGCTTTCCAGCAGGTCAGCCCCCAGCCTGTGCTGGTGCAGAGGGTTATTCTTCCCCAGGTGCAGGACCCTGAATTTGCCTTTGTTGAATTTCAGTTGGCTCTTTAGGCACCTCTCCAACCTGACAAGGTTGGATGCAGGACAAATTTCTACCTGAGAACATAATACTTCTGAGGACTACATGGGATTAATAAAAATAATTACAAACATAGGTACTTTCTATCATCACGGCCTAAGGAGAAGGCATAAAGTATTCTAAAAATGAAGAAATGGAAATGCTTTGGATACCTCATAGTGAGATAGATGCTCTCTAGAATTTGTTCTTTGCATAGACTACTGATTCAAAGTATGTGTATTAATAATTGTCTGGTGCTAGTTTATAATAGAGGTTGTACTTAATATTTGAGCCAAATAAAATTCAGAGGGTGATTGTCACTTACAAATTTAGATTATATTTAGGTTAATGATAATTTGACCAATTCTTCCAGAAATATGTCACTTAAATAACCAAAATCCCATTCTATTCCTTCCTGAAACGAACCAGCAGAAGGGTTATAATTTTTAGACAAAATTTCCTTTAATCCCAAATAAACAACTACAGGCAAGAGTTATATAATTACTGTGCATGTGGCTGGCCTTCAAATTCTGGTACACAGCTAAGGACTTATTTTTATTTTTAAATATAGCCAACTAGAGCTGGATAACTGTGCTCAAATTCTGATGTTCCCTAGAGGTGAACAACAGAAACTGACTCTCCACTTGAGAAGAAATTCTGAAAACCTGCTATTTCAAGAAAATACAAATGCTTCTGCTGACTTTTAGTAGTGAAGAAAAATTCCTTCAGGGGCTCCAGGACAGTAAAGGGCACTCTCCAAGGAGGAGGGGAAAATTGCATGTCTAAGCACTGCAGCTCCAGCCATTCTCTCTGCTTTGCCCTGTGTCAGCTAAATTTTGTTGAACCTGAATAAACGCTGTAAAAAATTTTGGTTTCTGTGAAACATTATTCCTGAAAACACAGGTTTAATTAGAAAATTCCTGATCTCCATTGCTAAAGACCCAGTTGACTTCTTTTAGCTGAATACAGTGAGAAGTAGTGGAAAGTTTGGTAAAGAATCCTTAAACCATTCAGCAAAAAGAGCAGTAAAGCTGTTTTCACGATCAGCCAAAACAGGTGCATATTTTTAAGGGCACAACAACAAAGTTCTCTGAAAAACAGAGGTAGTGTCATGTTTGAGTTAGAATCTTAATTAAGGAGATTTTGACTTGTTGAATCACTTATTTTCCTTAAATTATTTCAAAGTACATTAGCCATCCTTTTGAAAAAATTCTACTGAATACTTCCATGATTTATAGTTACTTTATGAAGTAGTTATTATTTTGGATCAAAAACTCTAATATACACTTTATAAGATTAATGAATATCATGAACTTATTAACAAAAGAAACTTATTGTACACATAACACAATGATGTTCTTTTGTCAGCCAAAGGAAATTTTAGTTAGACATGAGAAGAAGGATAAATTTGACTTATTGGACTTCCTTTTTTTTTTCTCCAAATCACCTGCTTCCTTTCTGTAATTTAAAACTTCACATCTACATGTAACATTCTCTGATAGCACTGTAATATTGAATCATAACTTCCCTAGGACAAATACATAACTCTAGGGAAGTTATAGCAACAGAGATCAGACAACAAAAGCCCTGAAAGGCCCCACACGCTTTTAGCTTACACTGAATGTTTTCTTGCACCTTTCCCTAGCAACCTCAACATCAGTAAGAGTATTTCAAGCTTCATAATCATCTGTCCTGACTTGCCTATAATAATGAGTTTACTTCATTCTTTTTTCCCAAACATACTGATCCAAATTCTGATCTCATGTACCTTGACTTACTGACTCCACAAATGCTGCACTCCCTTATACCACTGTAAATCCAAAGCTTTTTCAGCACCTAAATATAAAGCCAGGAATTTCTGACTTATTCCATTTGTTTTACTAATGTATTTTACAAATATACAAATATTAAAACTGTGCCAGAAAAGTTCCTATTGTATTCACAGGTACAGAGACACGAAGATGTCTGTTTTCCACTACAGACTGTACCGGTTAATGTAATGGTAAAATTATATTAAATAAATATTATTTTAAAAATATACAGGCAAAAGTACTCTTTATCTGGTGAAACTCCTCATCACTTTAGCTACACACACTACCTTCCTAATGAAGACTAGATTTTAAAGAAAATTTATATGATTTTTAGATCACTGAACTGTGGAAGAAAAATGCCTTAGATCTATGGGACAAAGATCCTCTAACAGAGGATTGTGAATTGGGTGAGCAATGAGAGTGGCTGCCACCTCTGAAGCAACAATAGAAAAGCTCTGTAGCATGTCACCTTGTTATATTAAGAAATCAGTGCCATAGTTTCTGTTTTGACTCTACACTGAAATACAGGAAGCATCTGCATTGAAGAGAAACGAAGCAGGAGTACTATTGGATTATCCTGCAGAACATTACCTAGGAAGGCAGACATTTCCAATATTAAACTATAAAACTACATGAATAAATACAGATATTTAATACCATTTCTAAATAAAATGTAGGAATATATGCTTAATGACCCAATCAGCATGCTTTCCAATAGAGATTATAATTCCTTTAAATCCACTTTAAAAAAGTGATGCAAGACCATCAGGCAGGAAGGAGTATGTTGTTACTACCAGAAATTCTATTCATGTGAGATATACAGCATTTATATTATTTGAGTTTCACCCTGATCTAAGATACAGTTAATCTAAAATAAGTTCATTTTCACCAATACCATTCAAACCACAGTCTGTTTCTTGCTTTTGCACTCACTTTCTTAAGGACATTATTTCTCAGTGCTTAAACGCTGAGAAATAGTGTCCTTAAGAAAGTGAGTGCATCAGAACACAGCAAATTATTTGAAAATTCCTAAAACCAGTAGTTTAAAATGGATTTTGGTTGACATTCATTCTCCTTTTGCAAATTAAACACACTATTTTCCAGTCACTCTTGGAGTTTTTTGTGGAAAGTTTCCACATTACCAATAGTTAATGCACAGCATAATGTTTTCAGTTGGTAATACAAGAATATACACTTGCTGAGCAAAACTTACACATTGACACAGCCTGCAAATTAATCTTTTTTGTGTGCTGTTTGCCTTTCCAAAATGTCTGAATGCAGGTCTTTGTGCCTTTAAATAAGTACACTCTGCAGCTATTTCTGAGGACAACCAAAACTGGAAATATATTTCCCAGAGTAAGGAATCCATAAAGAGACTGAATTATCTAATCCTTTTACAAGATGGGGAATTAGCCCATTCTTATGGCAATCTTTTATCTGCTTCTGGCTTTAAACCATTATCTCACAGGAGAAAAATTACAGTCTTTGTCAGTCTTTTCAGACTTAACACTCTTTCTTTTCCTGTGAACCATTTTTTCTAGGACGTGTGAAAGAGTTTTGTGTGTTGAGTGTGCATTTGTGTCTTTAAGAGCTATATTAAACTGCTATCCAGAGCCTCAAATTATGACCAACAAGCTTCCTCAAGCTCATGATCTCCTGGCTTCCTCCCTGTATCTTTTTCATCCAGAAGAAACTTTTGTGGCTAATATACATCACATTGTACAAAAACCAGAAAGAATCTCGAAACATTGCCATAGAGAATTAACTTGCAAAGCACACATCAAAGAGAGCAAAGCAAAAGAAGGGAGAAAAGCTTGGTAAAGCACTTGTCTTTTTAAATTATTGAGGGGGTTAAATGGGTTTTGTAGGGGGAAAGAGAAAGAGATGCCTTGACAAGATCTGCAAATAAAGGACAGAATGAAGTGGATGTTGCCCTCCATTAAATTGAGAGAAAGAATAATTTTCAGGATCAGTAAAATAGTATTAATTTCATATTCAAATATGCTCTTACTTCCTTCATTTTTACAAATCAAGACTAGGACATTAAAAAGGCCTAAAAAAATCCTTTACATCTACTGTTCTTAAAATCTATCCATAGCAGTTTTAATTGTTTGCAAGTGCACCAACCTGCTCAAACCAGTTCTCTCTTTAACAACTAGCCTGAAATAAAAAAAAAAAAAAGTGCTGTTGAACAACAGCTCTTACAAAAGATAGTCTAGCGACATGTCACTAATTCACAGCATCTTATGCTGCATTCTTCCTGCATAACCAAAACCACATACTAATACCCTGTCAGTTAAGTTACAGTAGGGCTATCTCCAGATAAACTTGGTGCACTGCCATGCTTCCAAAACCAGATTTATCATGATAAGGTGTATGTGTAAGATATAACTCACATGTAAAATGTACCTAGTGCTCAGGTTTCAAGCCTGTTTTCAGTAACATGTAAACACTTATCTTTCTTCAAACAAATGGAAGTCTTCCATTACTTTTATGCTGACTGACAGCTATTTAAGTCAAAAAAAACCAAGTCTACCTCACATGTGCATACTATAAGGAAATAAAATAGCTGTTAAATCTAACACGGAGGGAAATATGTCATCTGAAAACACCGGTCTCTTCACAGCTTATCATAATTTTTGATAACAGATTATATTTTTATTATCACAGTATTTTGTGGAACTTCTGATAGGACTGAAATTATTGCTTGGTGAATTTACCAAGTATCATAGCAGGGGTTCTCACCAGGTAATAATTAGCATTGACTCCATGATTGCAGAAGGCTGATCAATTGCTTTATTGTACTGTACTATACTATACTATACTATACTCTTAAGAAACATTCATAGCTCTTGCAGACAGTCCAAACAGTCCTTGAAAATCCAAACACCATCATCAGTGTCCAATTAAGAAATCACCCTTTGGTAAACTAATCTCCATAACATATTCCACATGTGCACAACAACAGGTGCAGCAAGTGAAGATAAGAATTGTTTCTCATTCTTTTCTCTGAGCTTTCGCACAGCTTCCCATGAAAATCCTGGGAAAGCTATCTCTCTCTCTGTTCAGAGGATATGTGATTACCACAACCAAGTGGGAAATTCATGTGAAAAAAAGAGGGAGGAAAGTAGTCTGATCTTTCCAGGATTTCTGTCTAAGCACTTCATGTAAATCACCTATATATGTCTTATATTGTTCCCAAGATACTCTTAAGATTTTGAAAATAGAGAGACTTTGGCCATTCTTCCAAAACACACATTCATTGGGAGTTTTCCATGAAACTAATTAAGGTTTAGGACTAAAAATTATGCTATCTTGTGCATTTCAGAGGTCAAATTTAGATCCATGAACTCAAAAAATAATTTGAAATCACACAGATATTTTCTATTTTGCATACAGTAAGATGTTCTAAAGAAACAAAAGACACTGAAAGAAAAGGCAAGCCAGTGTGTTACTCTCAAAACTTAGCAAATCAGCCTACCAAATCTTAAAAAAATATTTATGGCCTTTGTCTCTGATAACCATGAGGGCCAGTAAAAACATTTTCTGAATTATTTTCTTCTTCAGTGGTTTTCTTTTGTTTTGAAAGCACAAGATACCAAAGTGGTAAACCACTCCAGGAAAGGAAAGATAAAGTGATTTATTTAAGCTGTACTCAGCACTTACAAAATCAAAAGACAATGAACACATTTTGGTTATTTATGCATCAAAACTGGGCAAATTAACCACTGCCCAAATGCAACTCATCGAAAAAGCAAAGTGAATATTTACTTTTTAATTTTTTTTGCCACAGCTTTTTCTTTTCCTGTAATTATTTTTGTTTTTCTACTTTATAAGAAGTTTTAACTAGCCAAAGGAAAAATATGGGGTTTGTTTTAAATTTTCCAAAGTGAAAGGAGATTTTTAAAAGTTATAAAGCACTACCATATGGAGTTTAATTTACTTGTTTGCCACTATTAAAAGGAAAAATATGCAAATAAAACATTTTGTTTAGGACAAAGTCTGTGAAGCTGGCACAAACAAACATGAGGAAAATTCAGCTCTTTTAAACAAAAGGTCCAATAAAACTAAGGTTACAAAAAAAACAGATAAAGGAAAAAACAATGTAAAATAGTGATATGAGTCATCTGGAATGTTTAGTACTTTCTGCCCTATAATAATAACCACTCAGAAATAGTACACAGTCAGAAAGATAATATGAAATGCATGACAGAAAAGAAAAAAATACGTGTATGTAATCAAAACTTTTGATTTAGATTTGAAGACATAAACTTCCCCAAAGGCTGCACATGAACCCTAATCACAGAATTTTCCCACCAACATTCATTCTGTACCAACCACCTCCGTTTGGAAACAGTTTTCCCCTTTGGTACTTCGAAGTAATTTGTTCCCAGGTTTCAGGAAAATTAACAAAGCAGAAATTTCTGCCAGCAACTGACTCACTAAGCTGGCCTTACCACTGCTGGGCAGACATACAAAGACCATTCTTTATGCAAATACATGTACCAAACCACACATATACCTGTGCCCATTCCCCAGTATTGCATCACAGTGTACAGAGTCAAATAAGGGAGCACTTGAGAGGTACTTCTTTCTGACACATCTGTGTATTATTGATTAATAAGATTAGAGCCTATAAAGAAAAACAATGAGTTATTTTATATTCACTGTGATCAAGTTTTGTTCTAATTCCATCCCCTCTTAACACTGCAGTTAAAGGGATGATTATAGCTCCTGTAAACATACCAGAACCACCTTTAAGTTAGCATCTGCAGATTTCCTTCACAGAGCAGTTGTGACAATTCACATAGCAGCTAAGGAATATTTGCACATGCAGAACTTTTCCTGCTAGAATTCAATGCAGACATAGCCTTTTATTACATCACCCAGGCAGCACACCCTGTTACATATAGTCAGGATAAGGGGAAAACAGTCCATGGAGTTTCAATGTCATTTAGTCCTGCATGCATTTTCATGGTATTACTCCCTTTGAGGTGACTGATGCCAGAATGCTCCGTTTGGGAAAGAAAACTTGAACAGCAGCAGTCTGCTGAAAACAGAGCAGAAGCATCTACCATGACGGCTTAGTCTAATTTGGTAGAACATAAACCTAGACCAAGTGACAAAAAAAATGCACCAGTAGCAAAAGTTACATCCTTTCTTCTTCCAGGACCTATGGCATCTATAGAGGATGTCAGATGTTGACCCTTTTTCACCCTACCCGATCAGCCTCTATCCCAATGTTGCATGGTGCAGTATCCATTCCCTGACACCTTTCCATCCCCAGTTCTAGAGTTATTTTGGGATTACATGCCTGGGCAAGGTAGGAGAACCCATCTCATTTCAAAGCACAAGTCAGCCATACCACTGGTTTCTGTTTAGGGAACACAATGACAATGAGAGCAGACTGGTCGTAAACAATAAGGAAGTGATCTTGTGCAGGGTGGAAGTAGAGGAAGCTCAGTAGGCTTCCTTTCTTTTCTTGAGGAAATCTTCCAGGAACCCATCACCATTGTCTGTTTTTTAAATCTAGTCTTTAATCAGTATTTATGATCTTCCTCATCAGGGTAATTAATTTCATTACTGTTTCTCTTTGTTGTCTGAAGTTTCAGGAGTGTTGTCTGGGGACAGTGCATAGAGTAAAATAGCTTTTTAACAGCAATTTCTTCCCTCTTTACAGTCATCAGCATTTCTGCTTTTGATAGTTAAACTAGATTCACTTGTCAAGCTTCAGACTATTTTCTTCACAGCCCATTATCAAGTTTTCCACCAAATGCTTCTTTATGATCTCAAGTCTCATTAGTATTGTCAGAGCTTTGTGGTACTGAGATAAAGCACAGCCATACAAACTCTAAGATTATAAAACAGTTGAAGCCAGATTAATACCATAGAATTCCCCAGCCAACCAAATAATTCCTGTTCTTTTCTAGAGATATATGATGGCCAATTCAAACAACAGTTACATAGTTTCCACCATTAATCTGAAATTATGTCAAATTATAGCTGGCTCCTTCATTTCTTTTGTCTCCTCCCCTGCAGGTTCCTGGTTGTTAGGGCTCTGTGTCATGAAGATCTGCTCAAATTCCATTGACGTATTGCAGAGAACTAATATGTGATTCTAAATTTCACTTAGCACCACATAGTTTATATGATTATATCCCAGGCATGCATGGACGTAGTGGAGACTACACTGTAGAAAACCAAACTTTAAAAAATCCAAATTGCTAAAGAAAAGGTTACTGATAAATAAACAAGTTAACTTGAAGACTGTTTGAAGGAGAAGTAATCTTAAAGGTGTAAAAGTCACAGATGATGAGCAGGGTAAGGTTTCACAGGCAAGGCAAACTGGCATGAGAATTTTTGAGTACTTTCTTCAAACCAAGTTTTCCAAAAATATCTATAATGGCAGTATGCACAGAATACCTCATTTATTCTACAATAACAGCTCAAGGATACAAGTTACTGCACTTGAACTGTACTCCGCATCCCAAGGGTGAGAGTAAAAAAACTCCATTTTATTTTTTTAATGTATAGATGTACTTTGTTTGTTTATATCTATATTTTTGATTCTTCTAATATGTTAAAAGGCCTCACTACACTGTCCTTTTGCTTTAGCTAACCTTAAAATATTAACTAAAACATTGCATCTCAAACCTACATTTGTATGCGACTAGTGCTCCTTCCCAGCATTCTTGTTCAGAAGCCTTCAAGCTTGTGGCACAGTATGTTTTCTATAATCCCATTTCTTTTTTAATCACATGCAACCCCTTTTTTGTATTCTATTGATGTTAAAAAGAATGAATGCAGCCCTTGCGCTATTAAAAACAAAAAGCTTCTTACTTTCAGGAATGCATTGGCAAGACTCCACAAGAACAAGATTTAACTTTTGAGCATGGCAGTGGGCATACAAGGCTAATGGGTGGTCCTTAAAAAAAAGAAAAAAGAAAAAGAAAACCCCCCGTAATTCATTCAACAGTACATTAATATTATCTTTTACCTTATGGTTGATTAAATTCTTGCAAAACGCTCAATGTGCAAGTCACAATACATATGGGAAATATGGAAGTGGTGTTTGGCTTTTACAAATTGTCATTTAAGTATCTATTTAACCCACACAAGTTTTGTTACTGTGTGAGGATGTCTTATAATTCATTGGCCAAACCTGAAATGCATTTGTTTTTCCTGTATGTGAGAAAGGATTCACAAAAACATGTTACAGAATGAGTCAGTCTATTTTATAAGCCACTCAGACCAACTGTGCCCTTAGACAAAGAAAGAATTATTATAACCATTTTACTCAAATAATCAAAATCCAGATCCATTTTAGCAGAAGTGTCCTTCCTAATTTTTCAGGCTAAATAGAAAAAAGCAAACCTTCCAAATACAGGGTGGGGGTTTTCTGTAGCCTTTTTTCTGTATCTATAAACCTTGTTTTGTTCCACCTTGTGAATGATGTCACCCCTTTATTTAGATGACTTAATATGCTACTTAACTTGCCCTGTAGTCCAAGAGCAGCTATGGGAATAACATTGTTCTGGTAGCTACTTCCCCATTTGAAAAACCTCTTAAAGCTGTTATCCATCTGCATTTCGCTCATCGTGTGTGAAACATCTACACAGAAAACAGTAAGCTCTCTGTTTCTTACAGTTATATGCCAGACTACAAACCAATTTATACTGCAGTAGAATTAACCCTTCCTTTAATTTCTCATCTCCCTCTGGGGACTTTTTTGCAAAGGTTTTTTGGGGTCTTGGTTGTTTTGGGGGAAATTTTTTTGTTTTTAAATCATAACCTGTAAAAACCAATTTGGTATGATATCTTGAAACAATTCTCCATTTTTATTTCCTGGATGTCTGGGTGGAGAACTTTACCTTTTTTAAAAATTACTGACCTGGTCTGTGATAACTAACTACCTGTTTATTATTTGAAGACGATTTGTGAAATTATCATGATTGAGGGTTAAATATCAGTTTCTAAAAAAAGTTACAAGTTTGAGAGTTCTATTCTAGTTCAAATTATGTAAATTCTGAGTCTCATTTCTTATGATTCACAAACAAGTTCATACTTTTGTCTAAGAGACTTAGGGCAAGTGAGAATATTTTCCCAAATGCAGTGTCTCAACACCATTGCAGGTTTCCTCCACAATATAAACTTGACTTAGTTTGTCTTGTAACAAAATTGGTTTTTATCTCTAACTATAGTCACTTCCATTTGGCATTCCTTTTTTGTGGTACAAAGGGAAGAAGCTAAACTGGCACTAAATGAAGTCTGATCACAAGTATCTCAACATGGAGGAAAACCACAGGTTTAGTCCATTCTTCTCACAAGTCATTGCTCTCATTGTAGGAAGCTCCAGAAGCCACAGAAATATAAGACATATAGCTGCACCCTACTGCAGGTGGTTTTATGGGGCATACAAAATGAAACCAGCACTCTTCTCAGGCTAAGGTAACCTACACATAGCCATAGACTTATTCGCTCTAACTCTCAAATAATGAGGGAGAGCTAATGATCTACGGCAAGAAAATGTAATCCTAGAAGCAAGAGCAGCCAAAACTTACACACTATTTTAATGAAGAAATAGGGTGGAATTTCAATAAGAATATTTGTCCTTTCCAGGTGAGATACAAAATATTAAGCCAAATTAATTAAAGATAGTACTGAAAAATTCCTTCAATTGTTTAAATTAACATCTCTCAGAAAAGCTCCAATATACCCAAGAAAGCGGGAAAACTTCTGAAGGAGGTGTCATAGAAGGTAAATTGACTGGAGAGTAATGGGAGCAAAGCATTTAAAAAAATACAGCAAGGTTGAAAGAAATCAATTATGCAAATGCATGAGTAAAATTCAACTTTTTTTCTGAGCCAAGACACATGTTTCCTAATATTTGGAACTTTGCCAATTAAATTTCAAGTAAAAAGTCATATTTCTCCTAATGACAGCCAAAATACCTTCAGCAAACATAATCTGGTAATCTGACTTGACAAGCCCTATTATCTATACAACACCACTGCCATTAATAGCTCAATTCATTTCAAATCACCTTTTACAACTGAAAAATGAGTAACATTAAGAGGAAAGATACCTGTTTAATTGTAACCAAAAGCATGCATGTAATCAACAGCTTTTACTGACTTCTTTTTAAACTGTATTCAAACATGTCTGCAATCAAATCACCCAGTATTTATATATACACTGTACAGCACATGAGACTACCTAGAAAATGGAATATGAAAACATAAAAATATCATTTCTAAAACAAATTAATACTCTAATAGGTTCGGTATTATGACCTTACATTAAATATTAGCCTTTGTCATAGCTACGGAAACAAAGGCCAACACTGAGAAACTGAATCAGTGAGACGATCCAAATACTCAGACTCTAATTTTATAGCACAGTATTTTCAATGGCTATATCACTAACAGACAATCTAATTGCTCTTGAAATCAAACAGGAAAAAAACTGTCTCTTTGTCTTCAAAGCCACTTGTTTCATGCAACTGTCTGTACCCCGTACTTCATCTGCTGCAAGAAGGCTCCAGACTAAACCCTGAAGGTACTGAAGAGAGAGCTAATTGCACTAATAACTGTCTTGAAGAGAGGAAAGGTGTCCTCAGTAAGAAGGAAGGAATGTTCCAAAAGAATTGATAGACTTTATCACCTTGAAGAAAAAAAATGCTAGTTTCCTCACTATTGAATACAACAGAAATACCCGTTTGTTTCTTTTTACTTCCCTTGCTCCTGAAGAGATGGTGTATTTTTTTAATTCCTCCAAAGTTTAAAGAAACTGCTAAACAGCAACGAGAGTAAAAAGAATCACAGTCATGAAGGTATCACCCAGTTCCTCACCAATTTCCTTAAACACGGTAGGGAAATCGTTGAAGGTGCACTGGCAAAATAAAGCATTGTTTTGCATTCTCTGATAAGTGAAGTGACAAAAGGGATTTTGTGAGATCTTTCTCTCCCAGCTCATATTTTAAAGGGCAGAATCGTTTATTACATGCAGTTAAAGAACAATACCAATAGCCAAGGTTGCTAAGTTTGGCTCAAGATCTGAGCCCTTTGTTCCCTGGTGTGCAGGATTGAGAGAATATATAGTATCTTGGCACCTGCTGTTAGCAGGGAATTCAAAATTTAATTAACCTTCATAGTAATCCATAAAAGATGTTATGTAAGTTCAGAACTTCAGAATTTAGAGACCTTAAGGTTTCTATATTCCTTACCTCTCTACTTCTTAATCCATGGACAACAGACACCAGGTCAAAAAATGTGCCATGCTTTCATGTAGGTGGTTGTTTGGAAACATTTTACAACATAAGCAATTTGTTTGTATGAATTGGGAAGAATCCCATGACTCGCATGTTTGCTCTTTTCTTAAAGCATAAGGCCACACTGCTGACAAGCAAAACTCTTTAGAATTACAAGGCCATCCAGTCGCTGCTGCTCTGACAGTACTGTGAGGTGAAGTTCTCTGAGGCTCCACAACCCTGCTAGAGATGTTATTGCACAAGTGATTCAGTTTTGCCGCCTGTAGTTGTGCTTCCAGAGCATCAGAAATGTCTTGAAGCCCCTCTGTCTACATAAGAGCTTTAGAAAAGTAGTAATTTATGAGCAAAATGGGGAAAAAAGTAGAAAAAAGTAGCGTGGCATATGGCCAAACTTTTGACTTAATTTCACCACAGGTTGCTTTTTATTTACAAGTGGCTAATCCCCTCTCAAACCACACAATAGAGCAGCCATTGGCAAAGGCAGGCAGATAAAATTGGCATGCCTCTATATTGTTCTTGTTAATCTGAACCATTAACAGAAGGGTGAGAAGGCTAGTTTTGTCATTTAAACAGGCTTAAATCCCTTCTCCAAATGAGCTTTTGTCTACATAGAAGAATTCATCCAGGAAATTTAAGGCGCTTCTGTTAGTGTTGCATTCTCAGTTGAGTAAGCTACAGGAATACTAACCTGTTTATTTGGTCTTCATACTGTAAATGCAAAAATTATTGCCAGCTGTCAAAACCAAAAGGGGTTCAACCTGACTAAATTATTTCTCAGAGGTGAAACAGGATGAGATTATAAAGTGCTAAGAAGCAACTATTTGAAATCCTGAACTGCACCTGTGTGCAACTAAATCTCCATTTACACAGGTGCTTTTCAAATTGGATTTGAACCCTCAAATTCCCTGATTCATCTCCTGAAAAACCACAGAAGCTCAAATAACTAATGAAATTCAGAGATGGAAGGGCTTAAAATAGTTTCAAGCTGTGAAGCAAGGCCTAAGACTAACTGTGTTCTTTGATTCACTGTCAATGTGACATATCAAGCATAAACATAAGTTGCACAATTCAAATGCCAGAGGTCACAGGGTAGCCAGTAGCTAAGTAATTTTTTTTTTTTTAGCACAGAAAAGGCCATCACCTGGTCCATAAGCACAAAACACAGCCAAATACCTGGAGAAAAAAAGTATTGGTTAGCATGATCTGGTTTTGTTTCGATTTTACCTGGCACATCTTGCACATATATTCAATGTGACCTTTGCTTGAGGCTCAGCCGTATGAGCACTTCGAGTTTGATTGAATTTGCTCCCAGAAGACACCACACTTGTTACTCCTTCCATTCTGAGATCATCAAGATCCTCTGCAACAAGACAGAACGATGGTATGAACACATGATTAAATTTTGTAGCAATAAAGAAGCCTTACCTGTAGAATCACTAAAAAATAGAACTGCTCAAAAATCGGGAAGAAAACAGTTACCTGCATACTAATATGAAAAGACATTTGAGACCGTTTTTATTTTTATATATTATTATTGTCTTATAAGGGGTTCCTTAAAAAATATTCAGTATAATTTCCACATCAAACCATGCTGCATATTTTTAAAATCTTCATTTATCTGGTTCATTTCTAAAAAAGTTGTCATCAAGAGATGCTGTTCAATAGCTCTATTTGACACTGGATATACTAAAGATAAAAATAATTTTTTTAATGTATGCTATTCCTCTGCGTTTTTTTCATCATCTATTCACTTAGCAGTGAAAAAATATTGCTAAAAGTGTTCTGCTAAACCCACAAAATATGAAATGAACATATATATCACACTAAAAGGGACCATAACGTGCATACTTAAATCTACCCTAATCCTGCAATATGGGCAATTCACACTAAAAACTGAATTTTCAATGACCGTAAAATCATTCACATTTTGAAGGGAGACAGAAGAGGGTCTCAGAGAATTTTTTTCCCAAGATGACACTGGAATAGTATAGCTCAGCTGGACTGTAAATGAATTCTCTTGGTTTACACTCAGGCCATTCTTTTGAGATTAATATCTATATTTTTTCACAAAAACAACACAAAACACAAAATGTTTTTTGTTAACACAAGTTATCTATGCCTCATGTATCTATAAAGCCCAATTTTCAGTTGTTTATAACTTGATTAGACTCCAGCTGAAATGCAAACAAGCAAAGCACTGGCTAGCTTCTATTAAATGACCATGTAGTGACCATGTACCCATTCCATGTACTGACTGATGCATGTGGTTTATGGTACACCCTATGTCATCATCTGATTAAAATGTCTTTCAGATATTCTATACATATGTACTTTCATATATTTATGTTTACAAAATAAACCTAATGTTAAAGGATGTGAATGAAGCAGGAAGTACAAAAAGATTTTAAATCCTAATATCAGATGGAGAAAAGTCACAGAGAACTTTAAAATCAGAGGAGGCTAATTAATTGAATTAATTAGAATTTAAAATACAGAAGTAGTCATTATAGACACACAGTGGAGAACCAAGCTGCTTTCCATACACAAAAGAATGAGCTACAACCCCTCAGATCTCTACCCAAAATACTTCTGGTTGTCCTCTATAGTTCATAGACCCTACTCTTACCACTGTGCTTTAAACTCAGGGCAATGTGGTCAGATTATCAGGCCTGTGTCCTGTTAACAACACTCTTTTGGGAAGACATGTATTCTAATTAGCAACAGTCAATAACAGCTAGGCTAAACTCACATGAAAATTTTGTGACCAAAGTCATTGAACTACATTTTCTTCTCTGTAATGTTTTATTTTACTGCTTAAGAACACTCTCCTCCCCATCACCACCCCCCCCAGCCAATCTGTTGCCTTGATATAAATTGACAAGTGTACTGAAGTTTCTGGCATCATTTTACACCATTTCAACACCT
The DNA here is from genome assembly GCA_013399945.1 of Ploceus nigricollis. Taxonomy (NCBI): domain Eukaryota; kingdom Metazoa; phylum Chordata; class Aves; order Passeriformes; family Ploceidae; genus Ploceus; species Ploceus nigricollis. Next base: position 38,028 of record VXBC01011817.1, read on the forward strand.
TTTCCTTTAAATTTCATGAATGGTTAATATACAAACTAATTCAAAGGACCTGGAAGGTTATATGATAGAGGGCTATGAAATCAACCACCTATGAGTCATTTCAGAAAAGGTATTACATATTTGGAACACATTATGTATTAAAATAAATACAGTTTAATTGTGCTTTAAAGAGGTGTGAAAAGTTCCATACTTTTTAACAGATGTAAACCACTGGATGAATTACAGCTTAAAAGAAATTGAAGCATATGCTTCAGGTTTTTCTCCCACTAAGCAGATGTGATTTCTTTAAATAAGGTTTTCAACTGTTCTCTGCTTGATTAACTTTTGGCTCTCTGATGACTAAGTGCTTCAACAAAGCAATGATATAGGCTGCGCTCCATGATACCTTTTATATTTGAATTTGGATATCAAACCCATGCCTTTTTGTCATTTTCAGTCAACTACCAGCCTTTTTCTCTCAAAAGAAAATTAAGTGAAACTTTGTGCAAGAAAGGTTGATTCAAAGAGCTGCCTGCAGTTGTAACCAACAGACAAGTAGGCAGAATAATATGCAGTATTGATTTATTGTCGCATGCTCTTAGAACAACAGCAGCAATGTGCATACAAAATGCAGATTTTAAATACCAAAAACCTACATTATATACAACTGTTATTTTTCTCAAGGAATTTTAGTTATCTAATTCAACATTGGATGGAATTTTTCCATGGCAAACTACAAAAAGCTGGTAATATTATCAGTAAACAGGGAAGTGTAACTCCATATACTAAATCCAAAGAATAACTGCAGCATTTGATTTAATTTGATTACTGCACCTCTGCATCAGCATGGAATGATTTCAGTTTCTTCTGGATACCTCAGATTTACAGTACAGATATTGAACATTTTCTCACTAAAGCAACTGGGCCTCAAGAAGCTGCCTGTTTTGTAATATCCATAACTTTAGATGGGAATTGTTGAGTTTGTAAACAAGTTTATATGTCATCTTCCAGATCAACCCCATTCATTATTGAAGGCTTTTAATTAAAAAAAAAACAAACAAAAAACCAGCAAAACAACAAAACCTGGCAGCAGTAAAACAATAAATCATACAGAAATTTTAGTGCTAAACTCTGAGTGTATGTGTGTATATCGCTCAATAATTCACGTGTGCTTTGCAGAAAAGTATTTGATCACAAATAAGAAAGTTATTAAAATAAATACAATCAGTGAATGCAATAGTGCTTTTTAAGAGTAAAAAAAAGAGCTCCAAAGGTTCAGATGCTTCTATCGGAAAGAACCAGTCTTAGCAAAATAGGATTTCATTAGAGAATCAATTCAGTTACAGAGTCTGGACACTGAATCTTTTCTCTTTCTTTGTATTCTTTGCTAGACCAACTAGTGATGATACAGCTGAGTGGCTCCATGATTTTATTGAGCAGCAATGAGGTAATTCACGGAGAAAAGAGAGAAAAAAAAGCCAAGCTAGTGTCATGCTTCTGTCATGAAAGACAAGAATACAGTGAAACTTCTCAAATCCTTAGAAAATTATCTATCTTTGTATAGTGATAGGCTGAAAGTTCACACAAGTGAAACAATCTAATTTCTGCTAATAAAAGTTTGTTATTTTAATGTATGATTGTTCACTGTATTTCTCTGATTTAATGTTCACTGTCTGCTATTCTCTAGAAAGGGTATGTGAAGACCCAGCTTCGGTCCTACAGCAATTTCCATTAAATATGTTCTTTATATTAAAAAAACTACATGTGAACCAAGCAAAAAGAACATTACATTTTCCTCAAATCAGCAATTTACCAAAAGGAATTCACACAGCTGCAATCTTTATGCTTTGCCACAACAATACACAAAAATACTTGGAAGTGAGATAAAGATCACAAGTGTAATATAGCATAGCAGAGAACCAGATGTTTTCTAGATTAATAATAATGCTGTGCTAAGCTTAATTCACTGTGATTTTTTTATATAGAAAACTTTCACCAAAAAGGGGAGGGGAAAAAATTTACCTACTTCAACTAAACAAAAATATAGCCCAATAACAAGGTCATGTTTTTAAATAGGACACTGTTCACAATTATTTACTTACTTTCTTTTTTGGAGGAAGGGATGGGGAGAGGGAAAGGGGCACTCACTAGTGCCAAGTATTCCAGAAACTGCAAGATTTCTTATTGTCTTGGGATGACAGGCTGTGGAACCATCTTACAAACACAAGACTTGCACACCATTCACTTTAAGGATAGAGCTCTTCTTATGCAAAACTCCTATAAAATACAGTGAAAGCTTAGTTGCACAGAAGGCTCACGTAATCAGATATGTTGTATTGTTTTATATGATCCAGTCACTTTTGTCTCCTTCCTCCATTATAAAACATGCAGCAATTTCCCAGGAGTACTTCAAGAAGTATAAGGTTTAAAGCTGGAAAAAGTCTATGGCAGCTCAGTTTGTCTGTTCAGTCTAATACTAAGAAAAGCACTAAATGTTTTCATGTGAGAGTAAAAATTCAGATAATGAATTCTGATTTATATTCTTGCATGCCACCAGGTAATCCTGCTGCACCAGTAAAATAATGCCTCGTTCTTTGAAGCAATGAATTCCTCAGGGTAGTGTTCTTACATTGTGGTAGACATTGATGTATTCCTTGCATATAGCATTGATTTGTCAAGGCGTTGTTGCTGAAGCACAGACTCTTAATATGCTCTACTAATCTCATTTGAAAACAAACAAAGGCCCCCCAACCAATCAAAAAAAAAAAAAAGCCAAAAATAGAACAACAAATCAAACAAAGAAACAACCCAAAAACCTCAAATTAGCAAAATCCTACTGCTGATAGAAGTTCTGCTTGTGGAATCTAAGCAGCTTTATATGTCATATTTTTATGTGTCTTATTATGTTAACCAATCCTCTTTGTTTTAGATAAATTGTCTTGCCAGATATCAAGGGATTCCAACCAAAGACCACATTAATTCCTAACAAAATATTGGGGCAAGCACAAAATAGGCTTCCAGACAAGGAAGAATCATGAACTTAGAATATCTGATGCTCCACTCTTGAAACAGATATTTTAAATATTTGCTTCAACAGATGCAAAACTGGAGTTATCTCCTGCAGTACACTAACTGCAGGACATCTCATTTTGTTTTTTCAATGTCATGGAGCAGACAATGCTGTTAGTCTGGTACATATGTCCTAAGATGTTTTCCCATAAACATCTTCAAATACCAGAATTTCACCTAGTTCAGACCCATGCCATAGACTTTTGATACAAATATCATTCTAAATAAATACATCAACAGACTTTCACTCCTTAGGCGTATCTAAGATTTTTGAACACAATGTTCTGAAAACATCTTACTTAAGAAGCATCTCAAGTTGACAATAAATTCCCTAAACGTTTGTGCTTTCACTGATGGATGCACAGAAAGCCAATTGAACCATGATGCTGCTGAGTCCTTGAGTTTGCACATCAAAACCACAAAACCAACATGGGAGTAGGGAAAGCAGGATTGTTTCAGGCACTGAAATATACAATGGATCATTGATTTGAGTTCTCACTTTCCATCAGCAAGAGTGAAAGGAATCTTTCTTCAGTATCTCACTCTTCCTATTTTCCCCCAGCTGGGATTTGAATTAACATAGGAGGTAGCCTTTTCTGATAAATATGTTCTAGTTTCATTAAACACTTCAGCATCTTAGAAAACTACATGAAGAACTGGCCCACAGGGTTCCTGCTTATGCTCACTTTTTCCACAAGGTGTGATAGTTATTTTTGACTGAAAACAAGTAACTTGTAGGCAAGACTGATGGAACACTGACTTAGGAGATGAGAGCGTCTCTGCATGCAGTGCAGGGGCTTCAGAGCACATAATGGTCTCATTTTATTTACACGAGAAAGTCCATAATCACAGTTGAAAAGAATTGGCATTGTGCTCTCTTATCATTCCCCTACTGGTAATCCAAGGATCTAATATCACTAAATAACCACTGCTCACCCACCAGTTCAGCAACAATAACTGACTAAATAACTATTGTTGCTCCTTACCAGTAGGGATTTCAAACTCATTGGTCTAAGCTTTCAACCAGGCAGTTTCATTCAGTGCTAATGAATTTTTTTTTTAAACTTTATTTTTACATTAATGGGAATCTAGTATTGCTTGGAGCATTTTAATTACTTCTACATTTCCAATAAAATAAAATTTAGAATATTTTACTTGCTACATCACATTCTACAATGCATTACTGCAATTGCCGTAACTGTACACCAGTGCTTGCACTGCAATAATACAGAATCTCAAAAAGATCATAACAAGATAATACACAAAAGCACCTGAAATTCTGGAGTTCAGAAGGCATCTAAAGGAATGTCTTTTAATGCTTTCCCTTGGTAAATTTTTCTTTTTTCTTTTTTTTACACTTAAGCTTTAAGTAAAGCAACCTTTAAAATTAAAAGCAAATTTTGATTAATATTTCTAATTACCTCCAATTCTGATGTCACTCATTCCTGCAACCACTATAGTTGTGTGCAATTTGGGCCACAGTTCAACTCTGTGTTCTTAAAGAAAACCGCCAAAAAAAGCTTTTTCATAATAATAGAAAAAGGCATATTTAAATCCCAAAGTTTTTCTTCAATCATAACAAAAATATCAAAGCATTAGAAAAGAATATATATTTAAAAGGTTTCAGTTTGTGGTTTTTTACTTTTTAACAAAGGGGAGACAGCTGTAATATTTTGAAGTGCATTTGGTTAACGTAATACAGATGTAACTTACAATATATATCCGTAATACTGAATTTCACATTATATAATTGCTTACATTTTTATTTATTAAGTCTATTTTGAATTAAGCTGATAATTTGCATGCTGTTTATATGAAGTTTTACAAAAATGAGCTAAGATGAATAATTCATTAGTTCAGTATTCCTCACAAAACATAGAGCAACTAGAGTGCATTTTCAGCCAACCAGACAAAATATTATCCTGTTTAGCATTTTATGAATCAATTTTTGCACTGAGCACCGCATTAATATTTCTTTGTAAGCCACATACGTTACTCTACCAGTCCCATGACTGGATTAACCCTAGCTAGGCTGTTGAGAGCCCAGTGGAAATTCATACACCTTTTATTAAAATGAAAGTTGAGGCAAAGCATAAAAATTGCAAATAATCTTAAGCCAAACATTTCCAGCAACATGGAACCTTCCAAGAGGCCTTTTTTTTTGTTTTTTTAAAAACTGTCTGTCCAAAGATTTTTGGAGTGCCAGTATCTATACTCTCTTTCATAAACCTACACAAATCAAGAATTCCTACAGTGCAAATATCTCTATTTCCCCAACTTCTTATTTTTTTAATTAAAATTATTTAAGTAAAAGTAAAACATTTTACTTGTCCTCCAGAGAATTTTTTTCATGAAAGAGAACCACCGTAAGTAAGAAGCGTGATGCTTATACAGCTTAAATGTTCTACTGATAAAATAGCCCATCTCCCAGTTTTAAAAAAGTGCTTTTCAGTCAGGCACTATTGCACCTATTATGCTAGAAAAGTTCCAGTTCATTTAGGGACTAATATATGAGTGATCTCAGAATGGACAGTTTGGGCAGGCAGGGAAAAAGCAATGAAATCTCTAAACTCTCTGTGTGCACAGGCACATTTAGCAACAGATATTTCCTATGTTGTATGTGAAAGTTCCTAGTGAGCTCTAGGTTCATTAAAGCCCTGACTGAGACAGTAACCACGTAAGTAATTCTACGATAATCATCAAAGCTCTTAGCTAAAAAAACTAGAAGACACATACTTTTCTATTGCTCTTCAACTTCTGCCCAGCTGCAAAGGGAAAACTGCCCTCCTTGTTACTTCTGCTAACTGTGAATCCAGGATGAGAATGAGTATAGCATGGCATTCAATGACCCAGGCTCTGCCATTTCTTCCAGCCCCATCTCTCTATCAGCTTGCATCAACTCTGCTTGCTCCTGAAACAAGACCATCTGTTTTGTATCACTATCCTTATTTTGGCCAGACACTGGGACATCTGGAAGACTGCACTGTCTACACTCCAAGAAGCAGACACTGAGCTGGATACCATCAGCATACCAATGGCATCACAGCTGACAGTACATGCTCTTCCTCACTCATTGATTAAATTCATACCACTGACATCTTTCCAAAGAGGGTAGAAAAAAATTTTATCATTTTATCTCCCCAGTTGAGTCAAGCAGATAAACTAGCAGGTATGTCAAAAACATTCCACACATCCAACAGATTAATCATTTAATAAGGTTTCAAATACACCACACAGTTTTCCAATATATGTATATATTTAATAAAGAGGAGTAAATGCTTTTTAAATAAAGTTTAGGTTACTGAAAAACATGTGTAGTTGGAGATGTTGTATAGGTGCTGTTTATTCTGTTAGATTGCTTTGTGTAACCTATGAGTTCAGTGCACTGTTGGCTTATGTTTGCTCATGCTTTTAGTTTGGAAAGTAGAAAATTAGGTTTTTGGTTTTGCTGCAATGCTTGTGCAAGCATTCTGCAATGCAAGACAGAGACCGGGCTGAAATGGAAAATGTTCTAGTGGTACATATAATACATTTGGTTGCTGCACTTTCATTGAATATTGCAGGAGAAGATTATTGCCTAAAAATAAATCAGGTATTACAGCATGTTAGGTCATGAAATGTTAGTTCAAGCCTAGTATCTTAAATATCATAGAGATACATTTGCATTTACTCAACACTACTTTATCTTCCGGACATGAACAACATATTTCTCTAGAATATCTCATTTCAGAAGATTAAAATAATTTTGAAAATCAATCAGAAAATTTTATCTGACAATTCTGCTTCTCAAGACACACTAACACGAATCATGACTCCATTGAACTCAAGGGGAATTTTCCATTACTCCACAGACTGAACATTTATCTTATATTTTATTTCAAGTTTCTCCCTTTTGTGTTTTAGCTCCTTAAAATGAGAGCTGTGAAACTCAGGTAGATCTTCAGATATCTTTAACTTTGGAGTCCACAGCAGTGGAACAGAATTTGAACCACATGCCCTGGCAATCACTGTATGTCCTTTTCCTGTGGAGGATAAACCTGCAGGCTAACCACTCTATCTACACTATCACTGACTGAGAGGGAGTCAGAGACTCTAGACTGGAAAGCCAATTCAACATCAGATATCAAATGTTCCTGTAAGAGCTGTGAAAAAAGGGTAAAGGAAACGCAAAACATTAGGAAGCATAATCATCATATGCTGGATGGAGGCAGCAGAAAAGAGTACATCGTATCACAGAAGATAAATTACTAATTTATTGTATTTTCCTTCTCAAAAATAACCATCTGTACTCATTTCCTAGACTGCAGGCAGTTTGACTGTTAGAAAACCTAAAAATGAAGTAAAGACAAAGACACATTACAAACCATATCAACAAGAAGAACAGAGAAAATAAAGAAAAAATCCCAACAGCAGAAAAGATCTATTTCAAGCCAAAAGGAAACAGGCAGCACTGCACCAAGAAGAAAGTTAGGTCAACATAAAAATGCCAAGTAATTCATGGTTTTCGATCTTCAGGCAAGAAGGCTAGCAAACCTCACTAGCCTTGAAATACTGTTAGCTCAAATGGTGGATGAATGAGGTCAAACTCCAAGGTGCTAACCTGCAGCCACTAAGGATGCAGTCCTGAATTCCAATAGCTTGTTTCCAGTGGTCAAGTCCCATTTATTTCTGTGCTTTTACCCCTTTCTACCATTCCCAGTGATATCAGTACTTGATTTTTACCTGACTCTGGTACAAATGCATAAGGAAAATACTATATTTTTGGTGGAAACTTCTGCATGTGTGTTGGTAGAGTTGCAGAGCTGCCTTGGCACACTGAGGGTTCAAGCATTAAGATCTATTAAAGGAAACAACAGGAGCCTACAACTCTGCCTGAAGGAACAGAGAAGGAAGTAGGATCACCTTCTCCAACAAAAAGAAGCTTTCATATTCAGTTAGGCTCAGCCCTTCTCCCACAGCCATTACCCTAAGGGGTAAAAGCATCTGGTATTCAAGTAACACTAACAAGTCAGAATATGAACATGTTTATCAAAGCATCAGTAATAAAAGAAAACAAGATCTCATTTTCACATTAACAGAATGATACCCCATCTGCAACTCACCACTGCTGCTTCAATGACCTTAAAATTTAGTGTAATTTTGCTTCTTGCTTCTCTCAAGACACAGTTTTTCAAAATTGAGATTCTATGAGAATATTCACGTCTTCAGAAATGCATTCCTAATATATTACCAACATATGATTCTTAATACTATGTGTTACCACATTGAAGATACAATTTTCAATTTTTTAAAAAGTATTACACATGGCAAGTAATCATTGCCTTTTATTTTTTTCTTATTTAACTGAGCAATGCCAAGCTGATAAAATCTATTACAACTGAACTTGGAAATAAGCTTGAACATGAGAAGCAGGCTAAAATCAGGCTTGTTATCAACAGAGTGTCTTACCTTCTTATCACCTTTTCCTCATCTGTTTTAAAATTCCTGAAATATGGTAATATGCATAAATTAAATTATATCTGATATTATGATACAGCTTTTTAAATGAATGCAGACCTAATGGATAAGTCTTGATACTTTGAAAAATAACATAAATTAGAAAGGTGATCTATAGGCTCAAAGAAATTTTTAAAACTTAATAATTTATCAATTTCCATATTACAGATAAAAATATTATACTGAAACTAGTGTACACATACATTTGATCCTTCATAAAATTATGTCATATCAATTAACTTGCATTCCTCCAAATTCAACACCCCTTAAGTTTCTCAAAACACAAGAAGCAGCTTGTAACATCTGACAGTGCTCCAGCGTATCCACAGGAACACTCTCCTCAGCTCCCAAATGACCTTTCCAATTATTTATGTACAAAGTTCCTTCTCAGATGAGCACTTCAAACCAGTCTGGTTAAGAAGTTCAAGAAGCTCGGAGGGCTGACACAACTTCCCAACACACCAATGAAAGTCCTCCATATGATTAATATTCTATTTCTTATGGAGCATTTCTCTATGTGAAGATTCAATATGATGTGAATTCTTGCCAAACTGTTGCTCATTTACAAACTATAAATTATGGCTAATATAAAGAAATCAAACCCATATAATCCAAACAAATTCTAAACAACAGGCTATCAGAAAGACAATTCCCCAGTCACGGGTTGTATAACTACAATATTTATAGAACTTGGAAGTTTTAACAGAGAATTTTATGTTCCTTAAGCAAATATTTTATTCAAGCCATTTCACCAATGTTTTTGAACACATCAATAGAAAATTAATATTCAAAGACAAAAAAATAACTACTGCTTTGTGAGACGTTAACAATATTTTGCCCTGGTAACCAGATATCTATTTAGAACAAATTTCACCCAAAAAAGTATTGTTTTTATCAAACCACTGAGTGAATATTCATAAAAAACTCCACAATGATAAATTCAGCCAAATTATTTGTGACTGACATAACCCAGTTGCTACCCATTTCCTGAAAAACATCAGGAAAACAAGCTCCTCTCAGAAATATTCAAATATGTCAAAAGATTTTTCTATCCCTCTGAGGACATCTAAGTAAGCATGAAAATCATTTCATAAAATCCCCCCCATGGACACATTTCCCCATACAGCCAAAGGGATAAACAGGTCTGGAAACTATTGTTAGACACCTTGACAAGTCTTCTCTACCCCCAGCATTACTTAGCGTACTTCTGCAGTTTGGTGATAGTGATTGAATAATTAAATCTGTGACGTTCTGAGGAATTGTCTCCACAGACATTAACTCATATTTACTTTTAGTCATTTATACTCTAAGCAATTGACAGAGAGGCTGAAACAGGAATTAAATTATATATAAAGTTCCTTTGAATACATAAAAATGACAAAGATTCACTCAGCTTCTGAACATCCTAAATAAAAATAGAGTAATCCGTACATCAAGAAAAAGCATTTTCCTGTGATGTGCCAAAATAATCCTTTAGAGAGGGGACAGGTGAGCAAGAGGAAACAATTCCATTAAAGCAAGCATTAATTAGGAGTGACTGCATTCTCTTCATGTAGGAGAGAAATGAGGACTTTGGTTCACAGTTCAACGTTTGAAGGAAATAAATGTTTAGTCACTTTGTACTATAACAGGGAACTATCACAGTAAATGGCAAGCTCTCTGTAAGGTATGTGCAGGACACAAACCCAGTTCTCTTGTGTTCATGAAACCAGCTGATTTGCCTTCAGGTGCTCTGGAATCTACATGCAACAAGAGGAATATTTCTACATTAAAAAACTGTAAAACATGCACATGGCAAGCATGGTTTATCTTCTCAATCTCAAAGTTTCATGTTTTCAGTTTAGTTAGGCAAAAGATCACATATGAGAATAAAATTAGTTAGCCTTCATTTGCATTTCACATAAACAGTACACAATGATTTGTAATAATGATTTAAAACAATAAATGCATTTTTGTATAATACAAATATTATTTTTTCTAGCCTACTGGACAATACTTTAATTGTCTGAACAAACTTGAAGCTGAAATTACTCATCAGAAGAAACTTGAAGGAAGACTAAGAAAGGATTACATGCAACATTACTTTCATACTTCAATGTCAGCATTTATAGATTCAAAAATAGGAAAATACTAAAGTCAATAATATTTTAAAATTCTGCAATAATGTAGGAATGTTTTGGACAAACAGAAAGAATGCTCTTTACCTATGTTAAAAAGGACAAATATGTGACTATCACTTGTTTTATTATGAATTATGCCTTTAAGAACAATTTTGTTCTTTTATAGTTTCATTTACACCACCTTTTCAAGTTTTTACTCTCATCATATTGAAAACCAAACAATCTCCTTGTAACTTCTGGTTTTAATAAAATAAAGGGAGAAATTTTTTGAAGACACAATTGGATTTGTTTCTCTTTGCATCTGGTTAAAAATCAATATTGACAAATTCTATTATTTGCATATTTATTTATATTTCATTATTCCCAGGACCACAAAGTTTCTCTGAGGAGAATTAAAAACAATGGAACGAGTAATAATTATTTTCATTTCTATTTTATTCCTTCATTATTGGTTACTTCAAAGATATACCATTTCTTTACAGAGAAGAAATTTGGGCTATATCAATATAACCTAAAAAACAGTAAGCCAATAAATGAAACCTTTGTGTTCAAAACTCCTTCTATTACAAACACACACTGTAACCTCTACTGTTTAGTCCAGGAATGCACAAACATTATGTATTTAACATCACATACATACATACAAAACCTAATAAATTTTAATTTCTTTTTCAGATGCTCAATATCTCAACATTTTGCTAACCTTTTCTATCCTCACTTTTACATATTCTTCCACAGGTGACTCACCATCTTTCTTGCCATGATCACACTCCCTCACAGCAAAACCTTGGCTTTATCTGCATCGGTGGCTAAACTCATATTTTACTGCAGTGGAGTCAGCACTTAACTGTTCTAAGTGTGCTCCCTGTGCTGCTCATTGTTCAAAGACCTCAATGACTCCAGGAGTAGTTTCACAAGCAGTTTAAGCTAAACAAAGTCTGTGCTGCCATGGGAAGAGTCAGACCTGCTTGTCCCACAGGCCAGCTGACTAATTTGTCCATCCGTATGCCAACAGCCAAGCTTGTGTGGCCCAAAAGGAGCAGGGCTAAGCAGCTCATCTCTCTGAAGGTTATCTCTTTCTTGCTGCATTGATTTTGAGCTCAGCTCAGATTCACTCAGCAGTATCTTCTCTGATGGATTTTGCTCAGACATGGAACTCTTAAACAGGCAATCAGAAAAGCTGAATTTAAAACACAGCTTAGTAGTTGTTTTCAACTCAGTGTCTGTGATATAAAAACAGTTAAATTAAAACAGGGTAGGTAATGTCTTGTTATTTGAGTTAAAATAGAAGATACCACCAGGAAGCATCTTTATAGAAAAGAGAAATACTAAGTCATCTTAAAACACAATTTTTATTTTCCTTGGAATACAAAACTGAAATCCTATAGCTTACAATTTCAGGAAATATTTGGTATATATTAAAAAGTAATTTTAGGACTTAGTTTTAATTTAGGATTTTAATGTAATTTTTAAATTTTACTTTAACAGCTCTTGTTTTGCATTTAGTCTATGCACAAATATTATATGTACTATCTTGAGATCACTGCAGTAGTAAAATACAGAGAAACATAGAGAAATTGTCAAAACTTTCACAACTCCAAAGCAAAAGGTTAGAAGATAAATTTGCTTCAAAAACTGATATTTAGATTAAACTAATACTCTCAACTGCAGGGGAAAAAAAAAGTGAAATAAGGAAAGGACCCCAAATAAAGAATTATGTACAACAACTTCCAGTGTCTACTTTTACTTTTTACAACTCCATTGACTTCAAATTACTTAGTATCAAAGATAACTTGGATCCTTATGTTTAAATCCAGCATATTTCCTCTTTCTTGCCTTATCTTTGCCCATGGCCATGTTTTTTTTAATAGACCTGTTGCTTAGTGTATTCTTACTGTACTTGTCTCTCACTAATTATGCACAGGGTCTGGAATCTATTATGTTAGATTCTATTATTTATTTATGATAACTGACAACAGCCTTCAGTTGAAATGCTCCTTTAGGTTATTTTTTATTTACTTTCAAGCATTCCTATTTTGTCACGACATAAAGTGATGATTACCCCTATTTATCTTTTCAATAATTGTTCTGTTTGTGAATTTCTCATGTCCTGAATACTTTTTGTCTCCACAGCATTTTACCCTTCTTCATAATTGATACATAAATAGTCAAAATGTCTTAAATATAATAACACTTACTGACAGTATATTCACATACAAAGAATGATGTCTTCATGACTGTTGGGTCATTAAACAAAATGCAAGAAGAGGCACTGGGAGCAGCACTACTTTTGATGTTAGCAGGTGCAGTGCAGTTACTACAGTGAACTTGCAAACTCAAGGTATTGTGGACCACGGTGCCCCCGTGAACCACAGCAAAGGCTAATGAGACTCTTGGTCAGCTCAAAATGGCTCACACTTAGAAAAGATGGCACTGGTAGTGGTATCTGACTTGGAGTGTTTGAGACTATCCTTTTTTTTTTTTTGCAGGGGAGTCACTACTTTTACTGCAGTACTCCTAATTTTACCTGATGGAAGTAATTTCTTAAGACAGCAATCAAAGCAGACAAATGGAACACTTGCAATTTTAGGTGGGCTGAAGACCTGCGTTGAAGCGTAGTTATTTACTTTTTTGTTTTCAACCTCACTCTCTTCTAATTTTTATCACGGCTTTTCAAATTGCATTTTGAGTTCTGAAAATATCAGAGGAGTTCCCCTTCTGAAAACCCACATTTGTTCCTTTTGTACTTAGCTATAAATTACCTCCTACTTCACTCTCTTTCTTCTCCATGTTTATTCTTCCTCTGTCCTCTTTGTTCATTTTAGCAATTACAACCAGTATTCCACTCCCATTTAATTTTATAAAATAGAACACTCCCAGAAGTTCTTCACATACAATACACTATAAAAAGAATGCAAGGCCAAGCAACAGCTTTTCAGTCTAAGTTTAATATCCTGTTTTCAAGTAAGAACAGGTAACTTAACAAATAAGTTTGCATTCTGCCATGTTATTCACTGCTTTGCATATTATCTGCTGTCTGCAGCATTTACAATTACATTTATCTTCTAAATTTTAAATTCAGGCTTGCATTTGGTATCATGTTGAACGGCAAAAGCACACACCTTCCAACATATAATAAAATTAAAATTCAGCCTGGCAGGGAAATTAAAATACACAAAAAAGATAGAGTTAGTTACTCTGTAAGCCATAAATGTAATGAATCTTGAATTCTCAGGGATTTGTGTTACATCTCAGTAATTCCTTCGTGCTAATATCAACTGCTTCCTTCTATATTTCTTAGAGTATCCTCTCCCTAGTAATCCTGCCCACTTTTCTTCTTTTCCTCTCCTTCATTAACTCAAACAGCTTGTCCCAAAATGCTTCAGCAAGTCAGCAGAGGCTTTGTTTGTTTCAGAGCCATAATAGTGATCAATCTGCAGTGGTAACTCTTTACCTTGCACTGAAGCTTCAGGATGGTATAGTGAGATTGTCTTGTAAGCAGACACCAATTTCCAGGGAATTGGAAGAAATTTCCTGGATTAGAAAATTATCAGTTTCAGTTGAAATTTGACAGTAGATTTAAAAGGGCCAGAACTCAAAGACAGGGTTGCACACCTTACAAAATCATCTAAGTCCACACAAAACCAGTCTCACTGGAAAACAGGGGCTGAAAACTTACCAGGTGAAAAACAACGTACAGGGGATATCACTATCGAGTTACATCATGCTAAAATCGCTTGTGTTACTGTGAACAATTTTCCCACTGAAATAAAGCCTAGGTAAAACAAACATTTCCTTTTTTATCAACTTTCAGTAGTTAGTAATAAGCTTTAGTCCTTGAAATTTTGAATACATGAAGTCTCTGGCAGACTCACCTTGCCTGAAGTTGCTACCAGGAGAAACCATCTTTCTCTCCTCTGCCAGACAGTGTTACTCTCCTAGGCAGAAACAGCTTTTCTTAATGCACTGGGCTGAAAACAACAGTGATTCACAAGCTGATTTACAAGCAGATCAGATGTCTCTACCTTGAGGGCTTCCATATCTATTAAAGGCTAGGGCAAGGCAGATGGCTGAGGGTGGCAACAACTCCAGCCAACAATCTCCGGCAGCAAGTTTGTCAGAAGCCAGACAAGAAACAATTTATACTCACTAATGATTTTGCATGCCCTTTTTCATTCCTTCTCTAAACTGCTATCCATAAAACCCTTCAGCTTCTGTCTGTCTTCAGTCATTTCCCCGTCATTTTCCAATGTCCTTCCCTTCTCCTGTATCTGCTGTGAGATGAGGGTGCCTAGAACAGAAAGGTTTACACCAAACTGGGACAGGGATAGCTCACTGGCTACAAACAGGAAAAACTGAAAGACACTTGAAAGCAGGATATCCAGTGCAGACAAAGTTATTATTTTGACCTAATAGCATGGGTCAAAGGTATCTGGCTCCTTTTATGTTCACAGCTGTTGTGGGCCTGCAAACATATCATCACAACCATTCATTTTAATTTAGTTGCCTGAAGAATGTAGCAGTAGGACAAATCATTCTTTTTAATCTGTTCATGGACATTTCTCAACCACAAAAGACATCTAATATAACATTGTTAATATTTAGAAAATTCTTCACTTGTTTTTGGTCCTGACCATCTTGGATATTTTATCACGTACTTCCCATTAAACGATAACATTCTAATAGAGATACTCACTGCTACTGGATTGCTAAAATAACAAATATTATAATGCATAATGTATTTATTAATTATTACTTTTTGCCACATGGGCAATTATTAATCCATGACAGCACTTTATTTTTGACTTTATGACTACTTTATCTCCTTAGTATGCTTTTGTTTGAGGTTTTGGCAAAAGTTTTTCATGAAAGTCCAAGGAAGTCATTCCTACTAGTACCTACTAGCCAATATTTTGCCAATACCTTCATGAATCATAATTACACACATTCAAAAAGGAAAAGATATTTGTACTCAAGCTTAGTCACTAGGAACATCTCCTTTTTGTAGCTTTCTAAGGAGAAAAATAAACTTGACATTACCATGAACACACATCTTTCAGAAGCAGAGAAAAATTGCTCATATTCAAATGGTTGGTTTACTAAATATTGAGAAAAAGAGAAGCAATAAGTAAATATTTAGTGTTTGAGACCAATATTGGCCTCAGAAGCAATGTTATAGCTCTCATCCTAACAACGTATTTCTTATGAGAAGTTCTGAAATATTTATATGGAAACTCCTTTGATGCCTTCTTTCTCAGAACTGAACCTGGCAAGCAGCTAACTAAAAATCCATCAGACTGCAAACGTAAATTCATACCAAAATTTAAATAATTTTTTTTAAGTTGGTCATACTCTGAAACAACTTTGTAATAAATTCAATTGGTTCAGTTTTAATGCAAAATAAGCACTTATTTTTAAAAATGATATTTTCTATTTTTACTACACAAGATGCTGGTTAATAAACAAGTACTGGGCTCCACAATTTTTCGAATAATGATATTTGTTCAAAGATATCCAGTGTCAATTAATGACACTGGGACATTGCATACCAGCTGACACAAAACTGTTATTTTACCTATGACCAAAGGGATGCTAGTAACACTAAAGAAAACACCTTCTCGACTATTCTTTGAATTACAGGGTGCAAAACAAGGGTTCTGATACACACTGACAATTTTTTTTTAATCAGGGGAGCTTAATCAGCCAACAAAATAGAATTGAACTCTTCACAATGAAACACTGAACATGATTATATGTTCTTGAATTCTGCTAATCATGATTATAACTAATCTTCACAGAGAAGTTACTTGAAATGCTGCATAAATGCAACATTACACCAAGAGTGTCAGAGTGTAACTTCTAAACTCTCTGAAATTTTATGCTGTGGCAAAAATTATAGTAAAGAAATGTGGTTATGCCTTGCCATCACAATTGTGTCAGACCCATTCCTTATATTAAATGGTTTTGTAAATGCTGGCAGCTTTCCTTTGCATGCAGCCTGACTACACCAAGAAAACATTATCTATTTCACAGCCAAGAGCCATTCATTCGGTATTGGGCAGACTGCGTTTAAGAAATTATACAATGCCTAGGGGGTACAAGCACTACTTATTCTCTAAATTTCAGCTCATTTTGTTAACCAAGCATGCAAAGGGACAATAGCTCAGAGTCCATCCTCTTAAACATGCAAAACCACAGAGAGAAGTGTTTGCCATACTGTTAGTTAAGCAATGTCTTTCCAGAGGTAAAAAGACCACAAGCCTTTTCAGAATTGCACAACTATTCTGGACCACTGAAAACAGAAATTTACTTTGATGATCATCAACAATACTCCAGATACTCATTCCTTCTTTTAGGAAAAACAATTCTGAGCTGACAAAGGTTACTTTGGTGCTACCTGCTCTGCATTTCAAATATGATTCATCCTAATTCTAGTCGAACAACATCAAATATATTTCAGCAACAACTGCCTTCACACTAACAGTGGAAGATTGATGTTCAGATTTCCATGTTTCAACTATATTCAAAAGTACTACATCATTAAGTTTAAGCATATTTAATTCAAAAAATTACCAGGTTTGCTATATTCCTTCCCCATACAGCACAGATGCACACCAGCTTTTTTTACCCAGCAGCGATGATTTTGGTAGGAATTCCTCACAGATGTTCTTGCTGGAACCTACTTGTTGCTATCACACAAGCCTGAGAAAGCCTACTGGCCAGCAGTCAGCATCTGCTCTCGGAGCTCAAGGGTTGGGAATTTCCAAGGAGCTGGAAAGCTTCAGTTTAAAGAAGCTAGAGCTCTAACCAAAGACCAGGTTTACATGCTGCACACTGAAGTCACCATGGTATCATAACCCTGTCCCTTAACTCCAGATCTGGACATACACCACACTTGTAAATTCTGAACCATTCTGAGTGAGGTGGCCCAGGCCTGTAATTACACAAGCCACAGAGGGGTTGCCCCTGAGGCACAGATCTTGCAGGTCCCAGCGGCTCCTCTGTGAAAATGTTCTGTTTTTCTACCACTAACAGTAGCTGGGAAATTGTCAAGAATGCCATTTTCAGCAGCCTGCAGCAGCGGAATCAGGCATCTTCACACAAAGAGATTTACAAATTCCTTACTTGGAACAAAACATTTAGGAAAATAATAAAAACAATGTCTGCTATTCATCCCACCTTAATACGTAGTTTTTCTTTGAGGCATGTCTAAATAGGCATGTGATTCATAAATGTCAAAATTTCAAACCTAAATTGTAATTAAAAAATACTCTGCCAGTTTCAGTGATCCCCAGGGTGCAGGGAAACACACAAGAAAGATGTAAGTGCTTCTCACAGGAAATGCCCTACCCTTTTACTAGCAACAAATTATGAGAATGCTGCAACATTCATTCTTACATTGTAATTCTTGACTTCAAATTTGTAAAATTAAAACAATATTCACTTTCATGGCAATGAATAAATAATACCCTATTATTTGTAACAAAAAGAAGCAAAATCCTGTAGTTACAGAAAAAAACCCCAAATACTAGGCTAAGAAAATTGGGATTGTTCAGTCAGGAAAAGAGAAGGCATTGTTCTAAGTACATGAAGGAAGCCTACAAGAAAGATGGAGAGGGACTATTTACAAGAACATGTAGTGGCAGAACAAGAGAGAATAGATTAAAAATGAAAGAGTGCAGACTTAGATAAGGTATTAGGAAGAAATTCCTTAATGTGAGGGTGGTGACGCACTGGAACAGGCTGCCCAGAGAAGCTGTGGCTGCTCCATCCCTGGAAGTGTTCAAGGCCAGGCTGGATGGAGCTCTGAGAAACCTGGTCTAGTGAAAGTTGTCCCTGGCTTCAGCATGGGTTTGGAACTAAATGGTCTTTAAGGTCCCTTCCAACCCAAATCATTTTATGATTCTATGATTATATATACATACATATATATGTGCATCACAGACTTTTACTGGAGATTACTTGAGGTCATTCACACAAATATATACTAAACTTCAGGTGGAAAAACTGACGTTTATTTTCTGAAAAATAAAGAACATTATTCTGCATATTACTTAATCTGATTCCGCAGATTTATTTCACCCATCATCCTGAAAAAGTTACTTAAGATAAAGATGCTTGTGAGAAGTAAACCTTCAACTCCTGAACAATAGTATAACTGTTTTTCATTTTCTTATAATAATGATGAATATATGCAATTTCATCTTATTTTTTCCTTATTTCTTGTATCTCTCAAAAAATCTCCAAGAAAATATTACTGAGTTAAATGGTTTTATCATTTCTAAGCATAAGGAACTCAAAAGTATGTCTGCTCATGTTAAGATAATTATCTAATTTACCAAGGAGTTCTTAAACTTAAGACACTGAAGCAGGAACTCAAAATTTTGTGGGAAGTCATGAGAACTTCATTACTATCAGACATCTTATTGGCACTTCTGTGGAAAACATAGTCAATGTGGCATCATTGTAAGATCCTTAAAACTTCAAAATTATCCAAAGTTAGTAAAAGGTTTTAGGGCTAGCAGCTCACTACGCCTACCATACAGGGATACTGACAGATGTATTCTACCTGGTGAATATCCTACCTCTACATCGTACACTCTTTTCAAAGGCTCCAGTATTGGACAGCTATTCATTGCTTTTTCTGCTGGACACTTGGCAGCATTGTTTCACCAAGCATCAAAACTGATGGCATGCAGTGCAAATGGAGAGAAAAGTGAAGGATGGACTTGGTTGGAAACAGGCACAGAGAACAAGAGCAAATGTAGTCATATATTAAAAAGTGACATTCTAAGCAAATATTCTAAAAAGGAATTCAAATGACATATGCAATAGAAGCCTAAGTCTAGTATTTCTCAAGTTGTGATTAAATGTCCTGCCATTTTACATCTATTCATACTTAAAAAAAAATTTAGTCCTATGTTTGATAACCCACTTACTGAAGACAGAACTTAAAAGGGACTGGTCCTTGAAAGTCTTCTGGAGTTGTAGTTTCATCACTAAGTAAATCCCTATAAATTCACTTTATTTTTGCCAGCTAAGTTACAATTATGCCATTCTTTTATCTTGCATTCTTTTCCTGCTCATTGTAACTCACTTCCGCTAATATATGACATGACCCAACAAAATAATCCATACTCTTCTCCATTCTGCATTCTTATCTCCCAGGAATTACATCAGTCAAATTGCATCACAGATTCAGGTAAATACACTCGAGAGTAAAGTTTAAGTTGAGCTAGTGATGGTTTTCAGTAGCAGTATCTATGCAAGCTTACATCTGTTTATACTGATCATCATAGCTTATTAGATATGATGTCTCTGAAGGGAATATGAGAAATGTCTATATTCTAGAAATAGATATTATTTAAAACCATCTTTTGAATAGT
>VXBC01011817.1:58143-252728 GCA_013399945.1 Ploceus nigricollis
CACACACACACAAAAAGAAGACTCTGTCAGCACTGTCTTTTACCCTACAGACTTTTGAGCCTTTCATTTTCATAGAGCAACAACTTCTATTAATATTTTATAGCAAGAACCCCTTAAAAGTAGGTGATTATATCCCAATGCTCTGTTTCCTTTTACAAAACAGACTATTTCCAATTTGCAAAACAGACTATTTTTTCTCTTATGAGATAAAGACAAGCATAAGGGGTTTTTTTAATTTAAACCACAAGTTCTCCCTTCTTTCAACAGACTTAACTCAGTCAACTATTTGAGACAGGCTATTGTATAAACAAATCAAATAATAAAAAATACAAGTTGCTAAAATAGTCACACATTAAACAACTTGGCAGAAAAATAGTGTCACGATTAGAACCATTTAAAATTCAATTTTCCCACATGATTCTAACAAAGTAAAAGGTGTGCTACAAACTAAAAGTGTGAATTACAGTCTGAAAAGAGAAAGCAATACATACACAATGGAAAATTTTCTTTGTTGGAGAGAAGGAAGCCCTTTAAACCCATTTGACCTGCAACCTCTTAGAGCAAAACAAATTCTGTTTTAAGGTCAGTAGGAGGGGTTTGACAGCAGCTGCAGCACTAACTTCTTATTTTCTATAATGATCAACATACAATTCATAAATTAATTACAAAAATTGCATGTACTTTTAATCAAAATTCAAAACAATCAAATTGTCCCTATTATTCCAACGCAATGTCTTTTGAACGCACCAACGGAGAAGAAGTTATGTGAACAGCAAAACTCATCTTAAAGATAAAGTATCAAATTGGTTAAAATTTAAACAACTGAAGCTGGAGATACTGAGCCCATTTTTTAGGTTCTGTACATTTACATTTTCTTTCCAAAAGTTTATTTTTCTGGTCTGTACACAAAAGATATTTTTAAACCTTATTTTGTGATAAACATTTCACAGAAATAATATCAATGAGGAACTGAGGAAAGGATACAATCAGCACTGCAACAAAACAAGCAATAATTCGATTAATTTTGTGGTAGAAGGATGAATGAAAGATGACCATTTTGATGATGGGTTTCACATATCTTCTGTTCCACATTAATTCATTCTTTTAGCCTGATACAAGTAACTGTAGTTTTGTACATGTGTTTGATTAAGCACGTTATATCACATACTATGTCACGCTCTTGATCTGTAAATCATTTTCCAGCACTATTTAAATGTCACCATTGGTAAGTCTAGAATTAACTACATGCTAAGTTAATTATAAATGTAATAAAATTAAATGAAGTTCAAATTCATCACAGCAACAAAGTTTATTCTTGCAAAAATATAACCCAGCAACCTTAACTGAACATCAGCAGTTCCTCTCCTTCCTACACATTTATTCCCTCCCCATACCTAAATAACTGCTTTGCCAGCAAATTTGTATATGTAATTTTATTTATTTATTTATCCCAAAAAATTGGGATAAATTACATATACAAGAGAACAGCAGTGGCAGTCTTTATGAGCAACAATTGTTCATATGATTCTGTCATATTTTGACAAGTGTTGCTCTCTGAGTTCACTTGCTTCTACATTAATCAAGATGACACAAAGCAGATATTTAAAATTTGTACAATTAGATGAATAATGTGACAGGCTTACAGCACCACTGATGTAGACTGCAAAATCCGGGAAAACCCCCCCCCATTTTGTTAAAAAGGACAAATTTGTGCAGTTTCAAATAGCCACTATAATGCAGGCCAAATAGAGGTCTGTAACGCCTTATTTTTTTGCTGCACCTTTCAGTATTTCTTGATTATACAGAAAAATAAGATGTTTGCTTTCTCCTATGAAAATTTTACTTTTAATTCAAGGAGTAAAAACTAAATCTGATTCTCATTTCTTCTGTCCATTACTTTTATTTGATGCATATTTCTATAATGATAGTTTCAAAATCTATGTCCATTGCAAAAAAAAAACCCAAAAAAAACAAAAAAAAAACCACCACTAAAAAAGTTTCTGTGGACCACAGAACACTAATTAAAAATTGCTTATTAGTTCTTGCAGCCACATGCAGTCTTCAGTGTGAATTTCCATACAACTCTTAGTAAAATAAAGCACCTATTTTATTTTGATAACTTTTGAATGAAAAATAACACTGTTTACACTGTGCCTTTTTTCATCCCGTTTTCTTGCCCATACGGTATTTCTCTCCTGCAACATGAAGCACTTTGTTCGCATTTTAAACAGATTAAATCTCATCTAGTTTTAGATTAATCAACCCCTAAGGAAAAGCGCCAGCGCCCCCTCGTGGGCACGGCTACCCCCTGACAACACCGGCGTCACTCCAAAACCTCAGCTCAGCGACAGCAGTTTTTAATTGCCTTGCTACGCGTTCATACTTTCTAATCGTCCACTAGGCTGCGGAACTAGACCTATAAACTGCTGAAGGACTCTCTGGTTTACCCAAAACGTTCACTTTTGTATCCGCATTTTTGCTATAATATACATGGAAACAAGTTTATGAGGAATATAACATCTATGCTCTTTATTTTAGTGGCTTATTTCACAAAATAATTAGAACTAGTAAATCATATTTATTATGTTAGCTTGTTATTTTAAAATAAACTGAAAGCTGTTGTAGAACACAAGAATGACAGGTTGAACCGGAATGGTCCAATCCTAGTGCAAATGGACATAATAGTCCATACAATCAATGTACACAAGTAAAGATGCACTAAGGAACAATGTCTTTGTTTTAGTGAGGCTGCTTGCAGAGCAAAGTCTAAGTATGTTCCCAGTGCCACTCACAGTTTTGCACAGTGTTTAACACTGCAGATTCCTACAAAGTCCACAGTTATCAGACAGAAGTCCTACCTGAACATAATTCCCATTATATCATTGCAATTTCAGGGTAAACAGCAATCACACTATCCCAGTTATAAGGTCTTCAGAGTACAAATCTTTGGTGCAGAATAAAGACATAATTGCAGCACCAACAAGAAACAGAGTCCCAAATGCAGAACAGTATTTGAAACCAGCGTGCCAAAATTTAACTCAGGAGCCTCTCAGTCCACTTCTGGAATTGTGGCCATCTCTGTAGGCAGAGACATGTCTGAGGTCATATCTCAGGGTTTTCATTGAGGCATATGCTAGATCATTGTACCTACTATTTCCAGTGTATTACAGGAAACATTTCCTTTCTGGAAATGGAAAGAAACTCTTCCAGGCTGTCACAAGTGGCAGAGGCATTAGACTGAGTTGGTGCTGAAGAGTACTGCAGAAGATGAAGCCTGTCCCAGTCATTCTCAGCAAAAGCCATGACTTTTTGAGCAACTCATTTTGTCTATGTCCAAATACCTGTGACAGAGTGATACTCAGGATAGGAGGTAACTTTGCATCGAAGCAAAAACTTTTAAACAAGGTTCCACTGAGTTCATGGAACATATGAAATTAATGGGGACCTGTTTTAGTAAGAAATCAGGATAAAACAAGCAAAAATCTTAAGATTTGGCCAATACTGAAATAGAAGATTCCTTTATTGTTTTCTTTTTGTACATCATTGATTTAAAGGAAAATATTGCTTAACCATCAGAAGTTTCTTTTGCCTTTGGATTATTTACTTTTTAAACACTATTAGTCTCATCAAATTTGAATTAAAAATTAAATATTTGCAAAGTCTGTTTCTATTATTTTAAAAAATCTAAATAAATTAATATAAGTCCTAGAAATATCAGAACAACAGTAATGAATTTTGAAGACAACATAAACTGAGGCAGAGGCTCCAAAGTATCCTGACCAGGCTGTGCAGCAGTGGAAAGGGACTAGATGTTTATGCCTCAGGCACCCACATGCTTTTCCTAGCACTAGCCTTACCTAGCTCTGTAGCTTCCTCTCACTTCCCAAGACGTGAATGCTGTAGTTTCTCTGCAGACTGCAGCAGCGAGCAGTGTGACTCTGCATCTCTCTGTAAGATACCACTAAGACCTCATCTCCCACCTGTTCAATAACCAGGACTGCTTTGTGTGGGTCACCATAAGACCTCATTCTAAATTATTATATTAATTGTATTTTAAATAACACTGCCTCCTCACCTGTGTCACGGTTAAATGCACTATCATAGTCTGTCAAGGATTTTGGAGACATGAGGGTGCTGCTAATTGTTTGTAGAGATTCTATCTGCCTTCACATGTAACTCTGTGATGCTTCCTTGCACCAAATATATCCATATTTTATCACCTTGTATTCTACCAGATAAAGTTTCCAGTTGTACCTAAATAAATTCATATACTCTCTATTGACTTTTAACTGATTTTTTTTCATTTTCCATTAGGATTGCTCTATCTAGAGCCCATTGGTTAATACTAAACTTTCATCTATCCTGTAGGAACTGTTGCTTTCTTCTATCTAAATATAGGTCTCTATCACACAGTTGGGGATGCCTCCAGCTTTGTGCTTGGAGGACCCATTTTTCCCTCTATCTTGTCACCCTCCTATTCTACCAAAAAACTATCACTTAGGTGTTTTTCAGAGCTAAGCGTGCAAAATTTATTACTTCTATTAACTTTTACTCAAAGCATTTCACTTCTGCATTTTAACTTCCTGTTACTACTCTCACAGCTGCTAAGCTACTTATCAACCTTTAAAGACCGCTACCATTTTTTTAAAATTACTTGTTCTGAAGAGAAAGCAAAAATTGGAAGTCATTCACTACCATTTATTTAGATAATTTCAGACAACACCCTTTAATCCTCTCACTTGGTTTTCTTCCTAAGCAAAATCAACATTTTAGTTTTGAATCAGCCTTCAGCTTCTTTTTTACCCCCATGGTTCTGGAGATAACCATGAGGTTTGACAGAATTTCAGCAATACTAGAGGGCTCATACAATTGTCATCAGTAAATGAATGTCCATCCTAGATGACTGAACTGGTAATCAGCTACTGTTAGTTAGAAGTGCAGGTTGTACCTCTAATATTTATTACCATATTTGAAACTGCCTTTTTATGTTAAGTAATAGAGATGTGAGAGGAATAAGGAAATACAGCAACCATTCATGCACATTTGCATGACAGATATAATTCTTATACAGGTTATCTAAACCATCTAATATTCTAAACTCCTCTGCATGTCTTCCAATCACACAGAAAATATCCTATTTCATTACCTAGCTTACTTTCTCTCTGAAGTTTAGATCTAATCCCTTTGTCTCAGCCTGTGTGTTTTGTTTGGTAAAACATTTATTTGCACAGTAGTTTACTCAGATATAGATCAACATTAAGTTTCTAATGATCTCATTTTGAGTATATTACAAGCAGAGTACAGCAAAATTACATGTCATGGCCCTCTCTACACTGGCAATCCACTGAATCATTCAGGCTCAGAAGGACCTCAGGATATCTAGGGCTCACTGTTCTGCTCAAAGTAGCACCATCCAAGATGCTTAGGGTTTTACCCAACTGAGTCTTGAAAACATCCAAGGCCAGTGACTCCACAACCTCCCTGAGCAACCTGTTTCAGCAGTTAATTACCCATACACTGATTTTTCCCCTTTATATTTAATCAGAATTCTGCCTGTATCAACTTCTGCCCAGCGTCACTCACCCTCCTGCTGTGGACCTCAGTAAAGAGTGTGGATCCTTCTCAGGAACCTCCACTTCAGCTCTGGGAGGCTGAGCTCCCTCAGCTTCAACCCATAGATAGGACTTCTTTATAAATACTAGACAGTCTTAAAAGGGATGTCTCCTGTTTCTAACTGCTAGACTTGCTGCAGCATAACTTACTCAATCTCTTTGCTATCAGAACCTTTATCCTGTCTACTACTCCATGCATTTAATTTTTTTCTTTTATTTTTTTTCTTAAAGGATTGTAAGAAAACATAAGTTGTAAGTGGATGTGAAAGGCATGGAAAAGGCTGCACCTCTACTTCTTTACTATCTGCTTATCTCAAAACTGTTACGTCCCCTCACATCAAAGTACATAGCTCTGCTGCAGCAATTGAAGCTTCAGGAAACCTGAACTTCCCATTTCACCCACATTTCTGTTTATGAGGTTTTGCTATTAAAAAAAAAAATTAAATAGCCTCAAGGAAAAAGGAAGATAAGGCTCTATTTTTCTATTCATCCTCCTAACTGTACTATCACTTCTTCTCTAAATCGCTTCCTCTTATTTCATTATTTTACTCTTAGTAGATAATATCACACATACATAAGATATCAGATGTACTAGTTCATTGCTGTTTCTGCTGGGAATACTAGTTATTGTGAAATATCCCACATGTGGAGAAGAATGTGTTACTAAAGCTATAATATTATTCTCTCACCCTGTTACAGTACTTGTCAACTCCAATTTCACTTTGTTAGGTTTCACACTAAAAAATGGCAGTTTTTACAGTCAATCTGTTTTACCTTACAATCCAATTACTTCTTCTCAATAAAATCATACACCTAATTCTCAGTCTCTTTCTCATACTTACAAATCCACATGGCAAATCTGTGACTGTAAACCCAAATATTTAACTACACATTAACAACTAAGTGATCAGTCTTCTGGAGTTACTAACATTGGTAGTGTCCAATGTAACACAGACATTTCAGTCTGACTTCCAAAGTAACAAACTCACAGTCAGCACGCCCTACTTATTTTCTGTGATTTAGAAACTTGTCAGAGTTTATCAATATCTTTTGAATAGTCCTTCTATTAATTCTGCATCAATAAACCATAGTGACAATTGTGAATTACGCCAGTTGCTAAACTGGATGTCAAGTCTCAGCACATGCTAACCTTACAAACCAAAACTAAAAGGCTTTTAGTAACTGGCTGTATAGATAGTTTGAGTTTGTTTTTTTCTCCCTGATAATCTTAAACTAATATTTATAAACTAATATTTATTGGGCACTGATTTTTGCTACAGGTTTTGATGGTAACTGTTAATTTATCATGTGATTTGCTGCCTATATATCTTGGAAGAGGTAACATCAGCTGCTGTGTTATCCTGCCACATGGCAAATGACTGCAGATGCAAGTTAATTTTAACATCACAAAACATTGCCTTGTAACAATGGAAAACCCCATCAAAAGGAAAACAGAGTAGCACATAATTTTTACACCACCTTACCTTTAACTGGAAGTATTTGGGGTAGATGAGGTAGGAAATCCCAAAATCCGAATACAAAGTCCATTGGAATGAGCAAGAAACAATAGCTTTCCTGCCCAGAGAAAAGCCAAAAATATTTGGTGTATTCGTTTAATGAAAGGAGACAAGGAATCAGTCCTCAGGGAATAAATTTTAATTTAGCTCTGTGTGATTTTCCCATACTATTGGCAGAACAGGAATAATTAATACAAGAATGAATTCATGAGTGATTTAGGGGCAAAGAGGTATGCTAAGAGTATCACCTAAACCGTAATTATAGAAAACACAACAGAAGAAATACTTACTGTTTCAAAGCAAACTACCTAAAACTACTTTGTATGAAGACCTGAAAATGTATCAAGTACATAGCTATCAAATGCTACATTCCACATCAAAAGACTTTTTTTTTTTTTGAGAGAAGGAGAGAGATGACAGCAATGCATTAGATACCTGATTTCTCATTACTATGATGGCTTGCAAAAAATCCTACCCACAGCCTCATTCTAGCAGACTTGGGATCAGCTTCATTACATACTCCACCTGAAACTGAAAAAAATTTAACTGACCTACCGAGACACAGAAAGATATAGAAAACAGTTAAACCAAAGTATGAAGAAGTGACTCTTTCTACTGCCACTGAGTGTTCTGAGCTGCTTGGGCCTTGCACTATTTTGAGTACAGCTACCTAATTGAACTCCATATTTAGCTTTCATAATTTAGCTTTCACTTTTAAGTAAGAGGTTCAAACAGATTGAGCCTTTTCAGGGCTTGTCACCTAAATGCTGACTCTTTCTTTGAGACTAGGACATAGTTCTGCGATTCTCAATTTCTGTAACAACTTGAGGATATTATTTCTCAAAATACTCTTTTGTTCCCTTCCAGAATCTATTCATACGTAGTAGCTGAAGTTCTCATATAAGTGATATCTATCTGCATTAAGATGTAATATTAATACACCTTCTTCTCCTCTCTTTCTCCTTTTCTTTAATGGCAGAGGAAGGAGCATCATGAGCCCTCAGTTTAATATATAATTTTTTAGTTTCTCCCAAAATTCTTCTTAAATAGTCACTGTGCTCCACATAAGAAGCATATAAGTTCATGTCTTGACAAGTGCCAACACAATTCCACTAAATCATGTCAATTAGGCTTCTAATGTTAGGAAGCAGCAGAAATTATATATTTTGATTATTAATGCTTTCTGGTGATCATTTTGCATGGCATACATTATCAGTTCTGGAAATAGACTAAATAGTTTAAAATCTAACTCTTAATAGAACCCACTAATGTAAATTATCATCTGCAGAAAAGGAGTAATTAAAATATACTTTAATATACTCGTTAGGAATAAACCACAAATAACCTATGTCTCAA
Source organism: Ploceus nigricollis (assembly GCA_013399945.1). Taxonomy (NCBI): domain Eukaryota; kingdom Metazoa; phylum Chordata; class Aves; order Passeriformes; family Ploceidae; genus Ploceus; species Ploceus nigricollis. The sequence goes on from VXBC01011817.1 coordinate 66,629, forward strand.
ACAAATTTGGAGTGCCAAACTCAACTACCAAAACCAAATAGAAAAACAAAAGCAAATACAGTATAAAATATTGGGAAACAGTACATAACAAGTTTTGAATTATAATACTTACATAAGTAGACAAGATATGTATAGTATTTCAACAGAACTGTCTTAGTTTTGAGTGCATCAGATTCAACAAATCAACCCAACAAATTTGAGTGCATCAAATTCAACACTTTCTCTTAACTGTACCCTGTACCAGAAACAACCATATTCAGGAAATGTAAATAAACCCCTATTTTCTGCAAATGGCATTAAATTACAGTTTCAACAATTGGAAAGCCTTCACTAAGTAATTAATGCATCAGAAAAACCTAACACAAATTTTTGAAAAAGTTGCTGTGGTGTTCTGCAGCACATGGCAATGGAATCAGTTTTTCTACATGGATTTCCAACACCTTCCTCTCAATAAATTCTAGTTCAGGAAGACAAACAGAAAAACACATTTTAAAGTATTTCATACATAGTTTTGGCTTGGTTCATTTTGTTTCAATTTTTACTTTGTATTGTTATATATGCCAAATTCTGTCCATTATTATAAACAGCACTACGATTCAGGGTGCAAAACCTAAGAAATACTCTTGCAAAAAATATATTTTATTTGGGTTTTTTTAGAATTTATATGTGTGATTTTATATTTGTAAGTGGATCTCTATGGCCAACCATCAAAACCCTGCTAAATTTATACTTCACTGAATGTTCTTGCTGGCAGTAATTATCTTATTGTGAGCAAATTATCTGTACATAAAGAACAATTTATTCACAGAAGTTGATACTTATAGCAATTCAGAAAAATATGACACTAATCGGCCACATATTAGTAAGAAAAATACCTATAAGCTCTGCTGTGTTTGGATATAATTTCTTGCCTTCACACTCTTGCCTCACAATATGAATTCAAAAATGTCTCTTTGAATAAGCCCTCTCCCTATCTATTACTCAGATGAACAATCTCCCCTCAGTAGCTGAAAAGAGCCCAAAAGCCAAGGAATTCAATTAAGCAGCTCAAACACAAGCTCTGAGGGGTTGTGATACCCAAAATCTAGTAATCATAGTAACTCCCACTCTGCTGTCACCTCTCTGAATTGTCTGGGTAGCTCTAGATCAATCCTGCCCTCCCAGCACAAATGGTACGTGTGGGGTTCAACAAGGTGAAGGGGTGGGTGCTGCCCTTGGGTCACAACAACCCCACTCAGTGCTACAAGCCAGGGCAGCCTGACTGGAAAGGGCCTGGGAGTGCTGTTTGATAGATGACTGAACATGACACAGCTGTGTGCCCAAGAAAGCCAATAGCATCCTGGATTGGATCAAGAATAGCATGGTCAGCAAGACCAGGGCAGTGATTGTCCCTCTGTACTCTGAACTGGTGAGGCCAACCCTGGGGCTGTTTAGCCTGGAGAAAAGGAGTCTCAGGGGTGACCTTACCACTTCTACAGCTCCCTGAAAGAACATTGTAGCCAGGCGGGGGTCAGGCGCTTCTCCCATGTAGCAAGTGACAGGACAAGGATCCAAGTCATGCCAGGTGAGGTTTAGATTGGATATTAGGAAAAATTTCTTCATAAAAGATTTCTCAAGCATTGGACCAGGATGCCCAGCGAAGTTGCTGAGATGTGTAGATGTGGTGCATAGGACATGTCCACTCTTGTTTAGGTACAGGTTTAAAATAAAGTTTGGTTTCTTTTATAAACTATAAATGAATGACATTTTAGGCTTCTGCACATAATTTTATTCAGTACACATCTATTCATTGATAATTAATCATTCTTTTGAAGCTTTTTTATTAGCTCATGTATATTATTTCAACTCAAGAGAAGCTACTATCACTAGCTATAATTGGTTTTCTCTCTCTACTTTCCCTATAGCAATATGAAGCACAATCAACCTCACTTTCAATCCGTTTTATGCTTATCTAACCAGCAGTTGTAACAACTGTTGCAATATGTGACTAATTCATTTAATAATTTATTCTAACATTACAAACACACTCTTAACCAAACAATAGAACTTACCTTACTGAAATTTATTGTCAGTCTAAAAATTCTATTTAAACATCAAATACCTCTAGTATTAAGCATAGAAAAATGCAAGAGCAGGATTCTATTAGGACTTTAAACACCAAATGCCTCTTCTTTGAAAACAAGTTAAAGCTTTGCGTATTCTCAGATCAACTAAAATATGCTCACAGATGTTTCTGTCTCTTAGCAAATGGCCACAAGATGAAGTGAAATCAATGAACTCCATGAATGACATTAAACAGACCTGCACATTTCTCTTGCTCAGTGACTTTATATATTTACAGAAAAAAATAGAAAAACTGAATATGGTATTTGCTGGACTTTTACCTCAAAAAGACATTTAAACCCACACCTGATGGAGCCTGAGTGCTCTTCTAGAGGATATCTGTTACACAAACACCAGTGCACTGTATCTACCACTGAAAACTTTGCAGTGTATAGCACAGCCAGTTTCTGCATGCAGAAGAGGCCTCCTGTCTCCCAGGGGTGTCATTCTCTTGTGCGTGCCCTACACAGCACATGCCCAGGGTAGTTTTGCCGATTTCCCAGTAGCTTCCAAAAACACAAGACTCAGTGAAAGGGAACATTAGGAGCAATTCACACATCTTTCTCCCACACAATCATTCTACTTAAATCACAACGAAACAGGCTACAGGCCAGAAAACTGTTCTAAAGATGTAGTACAACTCACATCATCTTCCCCAGGGCTTTGTGGTCTCTTTGCTGAAAATTCTGTATTCTAGTCACATAATGGAGAAAGTTTTGTTCATCTGGGAAAGTCAACAAAAAGCAACAACCTGTTGCTAGTATTAGCATAATTTATCATGCCTAGAGTCAGCTTCCTGCATGTTGTCAAAGACCTTTAGGAACCAAGGAAAACAGGAACGTCTGTTAAATCAGAGGAAATGCACTGAAAACACTGCAGATTGCACACCCTTTCATTAATGACTCATTAAAAAAGCAATATAGATATTTAAGGCGTAAACTACCAGACACTGAGCTACAGTTTCATCCTTCAGGCAAATGCAATCTCCACTACATTCTATTTATCTCCCCTTTTTATAAAATGTAAATATATCACCAGACAACCTTTCAAGGGTGTTAAAATGATTAAATAACATTTGAAAGCTCTTGAAGAAAAAAAGGAAGTCTGAAGATTAGAAGAGTTATTTAAGCAAAAAGAACACATCAGGTATCTCCCAAAGCAATGATTGGAAAGTTTATTACTAATTGAATTGCATTTCTATCTTTAAAGATTCTGGTTTATTACTGTATAGAAGGAATTACACATAATAAACATGAGGCAAACAATCACTTCAACTTTCACTTCAAATTTATACATTATGGGAAAAAAAAGCATTATTTTTGTGAAACCAGCTCCAAAGAAAAGAAGAGTTTTACAAGTCCTGATGCTCCGAACACTTAAGTTCAGCTCAGATATAAGATTATTTGCATTGAAATCAGAGAGGCTCTTCAGAATCATACAGACTGGCATATGCATCAATTGCTGGAATTTGGCTTCAGTCATCACCACCTTTCACTTCAACCACAGTTGTGTGAGTGAACTTCCTGGGTACCCTTTGGAGAGGTGCTACAGAGTTAACTACTGCACAGCATCTGTTAACATATGGTAACACTTTTCATACCGTGAACACACAGACAGATTGGGCAAAACTAAAAAATTGTTGCTTGAGTATTATGACTAAGTAATAGTCACGGAATCATAGAAATATTTAGGCTGGAAAAGACCATTAAGATCATCAAGTTCAACCACTGCCCTAGCACTGCCAAGTCCATCACTAAACCATCACTAAACCATGTCCTTAAATGCCACATCTGCTCATCTTTTAAATCACTCCAGGGTTAGTGAGTCAGCCATTTCCTTGGGCAGCCTGTTAAAATGCTTGACAAACCTTTCCATGAAGAAACTTTTCCTAATATTTAACCTAAATCTCCCCTGGCATGACCTGTGGCATTGTCCTATCACTTGTTACATGAGAAAAGACAGAAAACTCCACCTGGCCTCATTTCAGAAAGCTGGAGAGTGCGATAAGGTTTCCTCTGAGCCTCTTTTTCTCCAAGCTAAATGACCCTTGTTCGCTGACCTGCTCCTCACAGGGCTTGTTCTCTATGCCATGATTGTGTAAAATAACACAGAATGTCTTTCTCATCTTCCTTACTTGTAAAAACTTTAAGAATGTATATTTAAGTCCAAGTGTGCTACAGAAATCCTTATACTTTTACAATGTGTATGTTTATGCACAGCAATACACTTAAGCAATTATATTCTTACACTCAGTCAATTGATTTTTTTAAAACCAAACAAGTCATGCTTTGGTGACGGTATAATCAATATTCACAGCAATTTCAGGGAAAATAACAGTTCAGTCCTCTCCAATGCACATCAGTGAGATAATGAGAGAATAACATAATTTCTAAGTCTCAGTGGACTTTACTCAAATGTGAGAGACAGCTTAAGCCCAAAAGTCATAGAACTCCAAAAAGGGCTGCAGAATTTCTCAAAGAACTACGTCAGCTCCTGGTTAGATTTAGAAAACACAATACTTGGCATTATGATGTGTAAAAAATTAGTCCCTTGATATAATTTTGCCCCAGATATCCCAGACCCTTTAACATTTACAAACACATGTGAATTGACTGTTACAGTTCTCAGCTTTTTGAAGTCAAGACAATCCTTTCCATTATGATGTTATTGGTCACTAATGTATTTCAGCCACCTGCTTAACTGAACACACTTAGAAAGTCACCAGCATGGGAACAGTCCTCCTATGCATCTTATCTTACATATAAAAAGTGAGAACTGAAATAAAAATATAGCCCTGTAACATTATTTTTCTTCTTTGCACATACATTTCTTTTGAAATGGATAACAATATAATTGTGTCTTTTATTTGGAATATAAAAGAATTCTAGCTAAAACCTTCATTGATTCACCTAGGCGATGGGGTTTTTTTAAAGAAAATATGCAAAAAGTCAGCTTCATGCTTTTAATAGCTAAATAAATTAACCAAAATCTGAAAAAGATTCTCTTGAATACACCTAAAGATGGATGTTTCTGTTCTGCATTTTAAATATAGTGTATGCTTTAAATTATCTGCTATAAACAGTAGAACTGCTTTCCCAGAATCCTGACTTAGGAGCATGAAGTTTTGTAATTTTTTAAGAAAGGGCTGAATAAACAAAGAATACTGAACTCTGAAGAGAACAAATCAAAGAGCTATATGCAACAATGTCCTGCAATTCAGTGATGGCAGAAAGCCATGATTTGAAATTAGTTATACTGCATGTAACTTGTGTAAAAAGCATCAAAGCAGTTAATGGAAAAACCCAAAAAACCAAAAAACAAACAAACAAAAAAACCCAACAATCGCAGTATCAGTTACTGACCTGGAAAATATAGGAATGAAAAATACCTATATTTGCTGATAGGAACTGAATTTCTTTATGTTACCTTCAAAGGAAAACTAAAACATCCTTCCCATGTAGCACAGTCATATCCTCAAATTTTGAGCATTTCTGGAGAACGTAGCCCAACCATTATACTAAATATAACACACATAATGTCAGCAAATTGCAAAATGAGAATTAAAATAAAAGCCATTTTTTTCAGAAGCACAGCACTTTAAATACCAAGATGTGCATATTGAACTGTCTCTCAGTAGTTGTTACTATAACATGGCAATATTATAATCACTACAAGCGTGGTTACACCTCAAATATGTCAGGATTTTGCCTCAGAATCTTACATTAATTTATAGAACACCCTACCCAAACTGGAGGTCCTGTTCGTGAACTTTCTTAGTTTTAAGTTGGTTTTGTATAAACTCAGCCAGTTTTGATGAACAGCAGGATAGAAAAATATTCCAGGTTTTGCATGGCACAAAACTAGAATGAATTCTTACAATCAAGTACTTATTAAAAGAAAACCCCAAAACACTAGTTTGTACATAGATCATTTTCTAGCCAAATCTCAAGACACTAGAAAATTCCTTTATACTGCCTTCTTGGTTCCAGATACCTTCAGCAATTCAAGCATCTGGAAGAAAAACCTGTAAATCTATTGGATACATTTTGATCACTATCTGCACAGAAATTAACAAAAAACCTATCAGTTTTTTATCTGTGTGATAAGCAATGAGTGATCCAGGCCATTCTCTTCTTTCTTGTAAAACAAATGCATGTATCAAACTTTAAACTACTGAAAAATAAAAGGAAATTATTTATTAATTCACAATTAATTAAGCAGAATATATATTTTTTTTTTACCATGAGCATGGTCAAGCACTGGAACAGGCTGCCCAGAGATGTTGTAGAATCTCCCTCTTTGGAGAGAGTCAAAATTCACTCAGAAAAACCTGCTATGGCTGATTTTTTTGAGCAAAGATTGTGCTAGATACCTCCAGCAGTCCCCTCCAACCTCAACTATACTGTGTTTCTTTGAAGACTATAGTAAGGATGCAACAGAAATATAGAAAGTAAAACGAGCAGCATGTGTTTTCCTGATTTTTAGATTAAGGTCCAACCTGATAAGAAAAATCATGCTGGAATTCATAAACTCAAGAGACCTCAGTTATTCTGAGATTGTGAATTTCCCATGCTTTGATCCCACATAAAGTTCCACAGAGGAGAAACAGTGAAGAAATAATGAAATCCATGACTGTCTTTTAAGCATCAGATACTGAAACTTTGAAAAATAGCAGAAAAGAAATTATTAAGTACAATTAGAACCATTATTAATTAAATACAATTAGTAATTCTAGGAAAGGGCAGCAGCGAGCATCAAGTCTTCTAGAGTGCAATTTAAGATTTAAGATACAATACAGTCTAGTGGAAAATTACAATCAAATCTTCTGAAGAGGTTACAAATTCACATTACATAAGCTTTGTGTAGCTAATAAGTAAAAAAAAAATTCTACTGAAGTTAAAACTGTGATACAGCTAAGAAAAAGTAGAACCAGATGAAAGACAGTGAAGCTGATTCTGTTCCTTGTACAGAAATACATTCTGCAAGTAAAACGTGGAAGGGATTTATGTAGGAAACCAAATTAATTACTTTAAGCACCTGAAGCATTTGATTTCATGGAATTTGGATGCAGCTGGGACTTTATTCACACACATTTATGGTCCTCCTTACATTTCTCCTGAAAGTTTCACATTAAACCCTAATGAACCTTCACACAGCTGCTGAATACTTTAGCTTCAAACATAAGGAGCAGCTTCTGACTAATCTCTGTTTGATTTTTTGTAATAAAAAAATTCAGAAAATACACATAATTTTTTGCAGTTACCCAGTAGTTCCATTGCATCATCTTCATTGTCAATGTCTTCTTCAGTGACAGATGGAGCTGTGCTTTGAGCAGAATCAAAGGAGTCCTGAGAAAGCATGGCAGCCAGCAGTTTCTTATGTTGCTGCTGTTGATGTTTTAATCCTTTGGTCTTTGGTTCCATTTTTAAGCTGTGAGGGAGGAAAGCACAACTTTCTCTTACTGGTGCTCTCTTCAAAATACATCACTCATTCCCTGATCATTGGATGTTCTAAGACATTTTGTGTTTTCAGTTTCTACTTAAAGTTTTGATTGAATTTGGGAAATTTCCCATTGATTTTTATGTGCACTAATCAAGTCTAAATAAGCTACACATGTAGAACAACAGGATGTCAATTAATCATCAGTATTGCTAAGCTATTGATGCATAGCAAAAAGTTGACAACAAAGAACTGCTCTCTAGAGTGGTTTTGATACCATTACCCCACAGGATTATAACACTTTTCCTGATTTGTTGAGTTGTGCCTCTGACCTAAATAACAGACAACTGGAATTGTACAGATGTCAGAAGGGTCTAAGGCAGAACTTGCTACAGTTTGCCATTCCCTACTGTATCAACATAAAACAGAAGTTTGGTGCCCCACATGAGGGACATCTCATGAGCGTACCACCAACACCTCAGACTGTCCTTAAAGTCTGTTGCAGGAAGGCAGAATTGTTGCAAATGTATGATTTTTAATATAATCAATAATTCTTCATTTCTCCATCAAAAATAAGACAAAGTGCACCTTGGAGATGAAGAACGGGCTTTGAGTTTAGGACATCAGGTTATGGATGGGGCCTTTGCAAGCTCTAGTTCATTTCACGCTCTAAGAGACAAGAGTATCTGATAAAAACCACTCAAATTCCCCATTGTGTACATACATTATCCCTGGGGGAAGATTCCCAAGAGCCTTGCATCTTCTCAGAATTCCTCCAAGAAATTTTTCATGTAGAAAACTACTAACAGTGACTTGGAAATGAGTTTAATCCTATTTTCATGGAGTTCAAATTTCTGAAAGATGAGCTCAGTACCAGCAGGATTGCCCTCAGCACTTTTCTATGGTCTCTTATCACTTATTAATACCTTGCCTTTCTTCCTTACAGCAGCAACATAGAGCAGTGCAAAACCGGTGACAAACACAATCTCTTCCTCTGCAGCAATCCACAACATTAAGGACAAAAAGGTGACACTTCATCCATTTGACAAGACATCTCCAACAGAGCTACCTCAGACTGGCTACATTGTCTTTCCCAGTCAGAGCAGTAGTGACACCCTCCTTTCAGTTGCACTTTTTTTTCCTTTTGAGTTACTGGGCCGGGCTTTCAAATATGAAAGCTTTGAAACATGTCAGCTTCCGTTGCTCATCATCACAGGAATGCATGTTTTTCAGGAGGAAATGGTGGTTCTGTCACACCACACTGATGGCACTTACTCTACCAATGATTTGTCGATGTCTAATCCTTTGGATATTTATATAGTGTCTCATATATATACCATTTCCTTATGCTTAGTGACAGGTAAAACAAAACATACAACCTGGAAATAATGGAACAATTACAGTTTTGACTTTCCCATTTCTGTATTATTCGCTGGCTTATCCCATAAATCCTGATAAATAGTGATAAACAACCTATCACTTTTTATTAAAAGTGTTACTAAATAAAATTTAACAAGATAAAATTGGAAACACTGAATGTGGATATTTCAAATTGCCCTCTCTTTCATCTTCCAAAATGAAACTTATTTTTACAAAAGGTAACTTAACTACTTAAGGCTACATAAACTATGAAATAGATTACTGAAATACAGATGACATAGCCAAACTTTCTTTACAACTGATAAAGTCACTCTTTTGAGAGCAAAACACACTCTTCCCACTATTTTTAGATGTACTAGTAATTTGCTACATTAAAACTAAGTTATTAGTACTTGGTACTTGTCTCGTGCATTTGGTGTGTGGTCATTTCCAAAATTCTGCTAATAGCACTTTAATTCACAGTAACACTAAATCAGACCTTGAAGAAACTGCCAGTTATTAGTGAACTATTATTAAATATTCAAAGTAACCCTGATCAACATGGGTCTATAAAATTTCCATATATAGTTGACATCAATTTTAGTATCACCACTATCTTGAAGTTCTGCAACTTTATGATTCCTTTGCAAGACTGCAAACATGATTTTTATAAATGCCATACAAAAGCTGATGAAATGCTAATGAAGCAAAGAATTATCCCAGACATAAAATCAGTCATCCAAATGTAAATCCATATGCTGCATGTAATTTAATAGTTACTCATTTCCACTGAAAATCAGTACTCCCACTTAGCAATACATATTTTTCAATAGGCCTTCAGCACTTACTGCACCTAAAAACAGAGATATCAGTATCCCATGAGCCTTTCCTGTCATCAAATTCCCTATATTCTCCGTATTCACACACAAGGAAATCTGATTTTGTCATGATACTCGACATGATTCCTCAAAAATTCCTCATTAATCACACTTTTAATTATAGCATTAGCTGTGAGGTTTCTCTCAGTTTGTACCACCCTCTACAAAGAGAAAAACATGCTGCTTTGAATCATGTCTGTTGCTCAGAACTAGACCTCTTTGCTCCCTTTTGGAAATTAGACAGAGATGTTTATTTCTTCTCCTTTCTATTGACAGAAAGGATACAATATCTTCAATTTGCTCTGTAACATGGAACAGATCTTTATTCAGTGCCTTTACTGAACTGCTGAATAAGGAAAAAGAAACCCAGGCCTGCACAATCAAGCTCCAGTGCCAGTTGCTGACTCCATTATTTTCCCAGGAACTGCACTGAAGAGACCCAGAGTCTGAGTTGTGTTGGTTCCCATCCAAGGGCTGGCTGAGGGATCATTACTACGCGCTGCTACTTCTTTGAAATAGTAGTACTCACAGCTACCCCCACAATAATCTAATTAAATGAAGTACTCATGGATCAAATATTCCCAAGATGTGAGGAAAGTTAATGAATGCAGTCTGTAAGAGCACAGCTAGTGACACATTAGTTTCGGTGTGACAGGGAGGTGAATTCCAATGCAGAAGGCACGTGGAAGAATGTGAAGTAAAGGAATACCTTATATCTTTTCAAAGGAAAAGCAGAGAGTTTCTGCCTTCTAAAAAAAAGGAAGAAAAAGGTGTCTGCTCCAATCAAAGTACTAGTTATAACCCAGGAGATATGCTCCAAGGCTAAGGGAGAAATGTAGGTGCTTAAGCCAATTAACAGAGGCAGTGCAGAAGATTTATCCCTTTTAAAGCAAGGCTATGAGTATTTAACCTTCTGTGATAAACATATCTTTAAATCATGGAAAATGGACTCCTTGTATTATAATCTCTTCCATGTAGCCAAAGCACAAACTCTTTCAGTCAAGCACAATAAATCTTCAGAAATTATTTACTGCAGAGAACAAAATTTCTCTTTGAGAAAGACTTGTTATAAACACCAAAAAGCTAAGATATAAAATGAAAATGAATTTAGGAAGTTCTGTTAAAAATAATATAGATACTGTTTCCCTTGCCTATCTCTCCTTTAAATGAGAAAACCAGATTTATCACTTAAGTGTCAAGAAGATTAATAAATAGCTACTACCAGCCCTAGAAAGATGGAAGGGTATGAAGTATCTGAATGAAGCTATGCATCACAACAATATTACACAATGGACCCAACCATTGTCAAAATACACTTAGTTTTTCACATGGGAATAAATCCATAGGATTGCAAATGGGTATTAAGTTAATCATATAGAAAAGCATGAGAAGAAAAAAGTCACATATTAATGACTTCTATTTATTCTGCATGTGCCCGCACTATGGCATGAGAATTCAAAACCCCTGCACTCTGCCCTCAGAAATGGAATTTTTATAACAAAGACAGCTCTGTTTCACAAAATATAAAGTTTCTAGGCCAGATCAAAAACCCACCTTCCTCCAGGACTGCTGCTATCCTCACTGTCCCACTGCTCATTTTTATTTCTTGGTATTGGTGGCTGCAGCATCTCAGCAGCCAGAGGATCTGCATCATTCTCTTCACGGCCAATCCATTCTCCAATAACACGAGGTCTGAGAAGGGGGGTGTTAAAACCTGCTGTGTCCTGAAGAGAAAAAAAAAAACAAAAAATAAACAATGCACTGTTTGTTCTCAACCACAGAGGTAAACAGAGAAAGAAAAGAAAAAAAATTTTAGAAGTACAAAACCAACACATTGCATTATCATTTCAGAGGGCTGCAAAATACCCAGAAACAATGATGGACTAATGAAAAGTTCCCCATTAACAAAATTCCAAGAAATAATTATGTACCCTGATGTCCTGGTGCCTCAAATCACTCTTTTTTTTTTTTTAATTGCCACTGTAGAAAAATCATCTTTTTTAATAAATGCATAGCTCTTAAAAACTTCAGTGTATCTGTTCTACTAAGCAACATAAGGCCATTTGTATAAAAAAACTCCAACCAAAAGACTGTTGTAGATTAGTAGCATCACTCTTATTTGCATTATGAATTAATGCAAAACTAATAAATACATTTGCATTTTGCATTTTAAAAATAACCCTGCTGGGCTTTACATAATGTACCTTTCTATTCTGAAAATGGTATTAACATTTGAATAAAATGCATTTCTGAAACTATTTTTAACCACTTACTGGACAGGATAACAAAAATAAACTGGACAGGATTACAAGAAGCAAGCAAAATATAACTGACATATTCAAAACAATAGGAGTAACTTGTACCATCATACTAGGAATTTAGATTAAAGAAACAAGTTGTCCTTAAATTGTATGAAAAAGCATTCTGATGTAGTGAGTATCTCTGTTTTCAATTTTACTAGAATGGTTGTAGATAAAGGGTCACGTAAAACAGCACAGTCAAACTAAACAACACACCTGTATACGAGAAAAAAAAAGATATTAAATTATAGGATAGGAATAATTATTTTTCTTTAATTAAACTGTTTATAGGCTACAAAAGATATTTCAAACACAGTGTGTCTAATTAGGAGAGATATATTCCTACCATTTAACAAGTGAAAATTATAGGAAAGCAAATCCTTGGCTGTTACCTAACTTAGTCCCTCAATAAATATTCCTGCCATAAAAGAATGTTTTCCAAACAAAAAGCATCTGGAAAAAGTACAGCACACTGACTAGGTAGCCTAGAAACCATATTTTATCTCCTCCCTAAAAACAAACCACTTTTGAAATCTCCTCCTAATTGAAACAAATACAGTAAAAGCAGTTTGAAGTGGAGGCCTCTACTGAAATGAAAGTAACAAGCGAAAAAAAAAAACCCAAAAAAAAATTCTGCAAAGTGCTTTCAGTATGAATATATTTACCCTCTGGCTAGATGCTGCAATTTTGCTGAGCACAAGAACCTCTATTTTGAGAGTCAAATGTAACCCAGGCCCTGGATCTGACTCACTCACCCTTGTTCTTTTGTTTAGCTTTCTGCAACGTGCCTGTGAGTGCTTTTCCACACTCCACTCCCCATACCTCTGTCCATATTTGTCCACCACTTGACTGACTAATTCATGTTTACACAATGTTTTTTTTCTACAAGGACCACAGAAAATTGAATCCATGGCTTCAGATGTTTTAGGATACTTAACCACTGGAGTTGGGGTTTTTTCATGTACTTACAAATACATGTTTTGTGTGTCAATTTGGAGCTGTGGCATAGTCAGGTAATGTAGACTAGATGACAGTCACCTCTGGGCACTTGACAAGTGTAAATTGTCACAAGTGTGACAATTCTTGGGAGCTTAGAAAAAAGATTATTTCGCTGCTTTTAATGCCTTCATTACACAAGGTGCTTACATTAGTTAATTAACCATCTGGCCCCTTCTGAGGTTTATTCCTGTTATTCTAGCTATTTTATCCTGTCCCTTTCTCCCTAGGATAATTTCTAATAATTAATAAAAATTGTTCCTGGAACTAGTTAATTAGAATAACTTGCACTGTCAATCTTGCTAAAAGCATAAAAGTCCCTTAAATGAAAATTCAAAGCACCAAAAAAATTTGCCCATAAGTTTTTCCTGACAGTACACATGGCAAAACCAGCATATGAATAAGTAAAACATGAATTCTGTGACTGTCCTTGCTATGCTCATTTCTTTCATAGGCATTTTAGGGATAAAGTAGCACTTTCATACACTACTTAACAGAAATGTAACTTACATTACATAGTCATGCTTTGACTCACTTTATCACCTTGCTTTCCTTTTTGAATTATGTTAGATTAGTACACTATGGTTTCACTGACCTAATTTATTGTCCTCCTTTCAACTACATAAGCAGCCTCAGTGAAAACATGAAATGGAGAAGAGACAGCTCTATTCAGAACACCAGGATGTTTATTTGGCAGTCTTTTTCAAAGGCTGCAAAATACTGAGATGAAGTATTCTGTCCTCAAACAAGATGTTATAGTTTTGGTTGGGTTTTTTTCAAATAAACTTTAGAATCTTAATTGATTTCCAATTTATATTCACCCATAAATAACAGAAGATATTGACAGTGACATTAGTATGCACAGAAATATTTTCAGTACAGGTAGGTATTTAAATCTGCACTAAAACTAAGAGGACTATTTCATGCAGTCCAAGTGCCATCCACTGATCCACATCAGTGGCTACCAATGTGACGCACTCAAGCTTCCTTTATGTGGAGAAAAGGAGAAGAAGGGAAAGACTGACAGACAGCTGATTCTCCTCTTCACGTTGGGCTGAGATGTGGTTGCTGGATGCAACCTCTACCCGACAGGACAACATTTGTATATCCATTTATTTACACATCACTTAAAAAGCTCTATTCCTATTTTCTGATATGATTTTGAGAGAATCTCCACAGTGAGAAATATTTTGGGATAAGAAGATATTAGTTTATTTTTATGACTTAAGAATAGTTGTTTCCTCTATTTTATTAATTGTAACCTGTTTTCATTTTAGAATACAACATATAAGAAGAAAGTATGTCCTAGACAGCATAGAAAAAAAATTTTAATATTAACATTGAGGGTCAAAATCTACTATTAATTTTTAGATCTTCACTTGGGTCTAACTCTGGATCTCTAATACTTAAGTGTCTCCCATTATTAGTGTTTGAAGTGACTGAAAGATATCACTGGGAATTCAAGACAAATGTCACAATGTTATGACAGGTCTCACTCTTCAGTGTTTTCCTCTAGAGTTTTTTTTTTCAGCCTAGAACTCTGTGAATATCAAAAAAAAAGGTGAACATCCTCACTCTTCTTTATTTACATTAAGCCCTTGACATTATGCATGGAAGTGTGCAGTTTCCTAAAATCCTTCAATAGTTTCTGTTCAGTGGCAATGAGGGTGAGTCAGTTCAGAAATATGTACTATATTAAATCTGCATTTTAAAATATATGACTGACAAGGCATCCCTTCTTATTTCCTTTCCTTACACAGTGTACTTGCAGTGCCACTTTCTGACTTTACATAGCTTCCATGCCTAGAGACAAAGGCTGAATCATCAAAAGAAACAGAACACCTCTGCAAGCCTGAAGTAAATGAAAAAGAAGGTAATCGCTGCAATAAACCTATTTTAATTGCAGTAAATTTAGGATTTTTTTGGCTTTTTTTGCAAGGTTACCAGTGAACTCAGAAATTTTAGGAGATTACGTCAAACTGGAAAATTCCATATTGACTGAAAGACTCACCTTGTGTGCCTGTATTTTCTCTATTACTGTGCTGGACAAAAGCTCTAAGTACTGACAAAAAGCTAATACTAGCAGATATTTGACAAGAATCCATTTAAATGAAACATGCTTTCACAAAAGTGATTCAGAGCAAACTGGTTTTCCAAATCCAAATGCTAGAGTAACTAAGCAACTAACTAATTAACTGGATTACTTGGAGGAGGAGTTACATCAACCAAAAATGCTGATTAAGTACTCCCCTGACAAAGGCAGCTAGAGGTTACTGAACCCAGAAAGAAATATTTTTTTTAAAAAAAGACAATCAGAAACAAAAATAAAGAATCAAAAATAAAGAAGCATACACATGTATTCTCTATTTTTTCTAGGTTCAGAATCCAAACCATAGATAAAACAGCATAATTATGGGCTCTGTCACAGTCTTAGTTCCCCAAAATATTCCTGCTCATCAGGAAAGTAAAGCAAGGAAGAGCACACAGAAGAGTTTTATATGTCTCTCATAACATCTCTGCAATGCTGATGTTTTACTAGAATCCAATGCCAAGTTTGGCCATGCTGTTCTAGTCCAAAGACATGCACCTGATGAGTTAAATTGTTAATCCAAACCACAGATGAATGTGATTTCAAAAATTATTCAATGCTGCAACAGTTTAGTTAAGGAAACTCTAGTATCAGCATGTATTAAAAAATTAAAACTTGACTACATTTATACCTGCAAAATAAACGTCACCTGTGAACACATTCAGGTGAAATAGAACCAAATTCTCTTTAATGTTAAAACAACTATTATCAGGTTGTCTTTAGCAGCTTTTGGCCCAAGACAAATAATATATGTAGAAACAAGTCACAGGAACATTTCAGGACATAGTTTATGTAAGGGATCATTCCTAAAAGGCAGGATTCCACAGAATAGTCCTGGCCATGCTTGTATTCTTAAAACAGACTAGGTTTTACATTAATTAAAAATCCTTATAGGGTCAAACAAGAAACAGAAATGAAGTTCACTAAAGATCATGGAGATAAAAAAATCACTCTTTGTCTCTAAATCTATGCCGAAAGCCTGTTGAGCAGTACTGCACAAATGGTGCATGCTAAAGAGTTTAATTGTTGGGGGTTTTTGTAGAAATAGCTTTTGACTTCAAGAACATTCAATCTATTAATTGAATGTATATAACCTAATTCAAGTTTTTTTTTAAAAAAAGCCTACCACCCTCCAGTTTTAAACTATAAAAAAAAGTATACAGTAACAAAAAAACCCTGACTCTTCACTCAGGCTGGATCCTGTGGAAATTCCCCAATTATGTTCTCCATCTCAGTTTTCACAGTGAATTAACTAAATTTAAAAAACATTAATGTTTTTGAACAATAAGATATCATAGTTAAAAAAAACCAAACTAACCAGAAATTATTTGCTAAAATATATCTAAAAAAAGCATGTGATACCAGGCTCTAGCCTAAATTGTCTTTTTCCTCCCTCAAAGAGTATCTTATAGGGTTTTTTCAACAACAACAACAACTTAACCAATTGAGTTCTTCATAAGTATTCATAAAGATGAGGGTTCTAATGGAAGGACTTTCTAACTGTGTTTACTATCACTTCTGAGCCCAGTCACGGAAATAGTGGGAAGACTTAGGCCATAGTTTGGAAATGGCAGCCACAGATGCACTTGACTGCACGGTAACATTTATTAGTCTTACCTAAGTGGCCTTCTTTGGAGAACGCAGTGAAGATATTTTATACGCGCTTGTGTCAGAAGGATTTGTGTCCTCATTTTACCAGCAGAAACAAGTTATTTAAAAAGCAAAGTGTTCTATATTAGGCATTATTCCTGTGTCTTATATAGCTTTTGAACTCATTTTCCTGACAGCAGTGGTTTCTGGCACCAAGAACACAACACAAGTTTCTTGGTACTAGAAGCATATTCCTGCTCACTGCTGAGAATAGGGAAGAAAACTTGGTTCTGTTTCCATAAGTACTTAAATAAACCTAGCTTGATTACTCTCTCAATGTAGAATTTATTACATCTAGAATTAAAATTCATGTTAACTGTGTAAGGTATCAAAAATGGCTGGAAATGAAGAGACCATTTTTGCATTCAGCAAGGAGGTAAAGACTGATCTTTATGCCTTGTGCATTCCTGAGTAAAAGGAATTTTTACCTGTGGGTAAAAATAATTTCTAAATATTCTCACAAATCATATCTGGGAATGCAGAATTCAATTTCACAAATAAAAGGTATTCAGGGCTAAATGTTTCCAACAGTACACAAAGCAATCCAACAGACTATATTAAGCAAAGATGATGTCAAGATCAAAAGTATTTCCATGGTCTCATTAAGAGTCTCTTAAACTCAGTGACTTTTTTTTCCCCACACTTGATAGCCCGTCCTTGGTCAAGATCATAATGTATCCACATATACTGTACTTACCCATACAGCTTTCCATACCCAAACTTTCTCTGAACCCAACAGAACAGACATGTGTATGCCAGGGCAGTGGCATGTGCCTTATCAAAATCATCTGTCTCTTTGTATTGTTCATTAGACATCTTTTATCAGTCTTACCTTATCGAGTTCATCAGAAATAGCAATGCCTGAAAACAAAACAGATTGAAAAAAAAATTTAAAATTTAGAAAAATGCTTTCTACACGTCTTTTACTATGGTAAGTAAAAGTAAGGTTAAATCTGAAAACTATACATACTGTTCTCTGCATGCTGCTGTACCATACAATGTATCATATTTTGTTCCATTAGTGAAATTGCCTGGAAACAATACACTCTTCATTTTCCTCAGCTGCAATATTATCAAAATTACTTTTCAAAAAACTATGGAAATGAAAATGGCAGATGTGCCAGTAAAGTGACAACAAATTTAAGCATATATCTATCTGCTTTCTAAAATTAAATCAGCAATATCAGATTTACCAATGGA
Organism: Ploceus nigricollis; assembly: GCA_013399945.1. NCBI lineage: Eukaryota > Metazoa > Chordata > Aves > Passeriformes > Ploceidae > Ploceus > Ploceus nigricollis. The sequence continues at coordinate 84,643 of VXBC01011817.1, forward strand.
CACATTATTATGCAAATCTCCCCCTGACCAGCATGCATAACACATTATGCTGCAATTACAGGATAATATGGACATTTCTCTTCTCTCTTTCTTCACAATACAAAGTGGAAATGATCCTATAAAACCAGGTGGAACTTCAGACAATAAAGTAAAATTTCTCAATAGAATGAGAAATGTTTCCTAAATCCTCTGAACAAGAACTTGTACATTTGCTCATCTTTTCTGCAGATGCCTGCCCAAGGCTTCGCTATGCTTGCTTCCATCATGTCACGTTACAATTATTTCTGTTCTGTAGCACATTAAATATTCAGAGTTGGTCTCGGAATTTTTAACATTTTACAAACATCAGTATATCACAAGAAGTGCTCAAGTCATCATATATATAATGCTACCATGTTGAAAATTCTGATAGATTGGAAGCAAGCATCTCTTAGATTCTTATGAGATTTGATAAGAAACATTTCCAGATTTGAACTTCAAAACCAAAGAAAAGTTTCTCCAGGTGGTGAAAATAAGTGAAATACATAAGAAGAACACACACTTGAAAATTGTTTTCTAAATCATATCATGTTATCAAGACACCTTCTTTGATGAAATGCAAGAGATGATATTGCAAAATATGCATTATCAGCTGAGTAGAGAGCTGATTTTACTCTTTCTAAAATCACACTAAAGCGTGCAGCAGTATACGCTAATATATAAGCTTATACATATATAAGCCTATACTATTTAATATACCATCACTACATTAATTCTTTGTGTTTTTTACTATGCTTTTCATTATTAACTCTATTAAGTTAATTCTCCGTTTAGATGAATTCCTTACAGCAATTTCTGTTTTTAAAGGAACAAAGTGCTAAGAGATCTGCATTTATACTTTAAAGACCTCATCAACATATATGAAATACGGCAGGAGTTAAATAAATATTTACAGTAATTCAATAGTACTAAAGTGGATTAAATCGAAAAATATCCATTTTGACTAATCCTTCTATCCCTCACTGCAATTAGCCAGTTTTTAATACCTTCAGACTATTATTTAGCCCAGATACAATACTAATACCCATAGAGTATAACAGACAGGTTGCATCAACCAGACATTAAGGTGTTATGAATTTCTTCAATCCCAAATGGACATCTTCTAGACAGAAGATAATTTCACTCTTGAAGGTAGCAAAACCTAAACCAAGCTTCTTTTCACCTCATCTTTGAAAACCTGGCTACCATCAATCAGCTCTCCATCACACGGATGCATTTTGCATAACCAAGGTCAATCCATTCTACAGCCACATATACTCTGTAAACAGTCAAACTAATTTTTCTTAGCAATTTCCCATAATGTTAATATAGTTCATTTGGTTTTGATACAGGCTTATTTCCTTGTATTGAAGATTAGTACTTCTTCTGTTTTCACATATCCCTGTGAATGTGTATTTGTAACTTGGGAGTGGACAGAAGGGCAATTTTATCTTGAGTTGACTCACCCCTTAAAAATACATATTTTCAAGTATGATAAAAGAAATAAAAAAGGTAATACTGTCATTTCCAAAAACCTTTTCCAAAAAATGCCAAATATTTTTTACTACCCAATTGCCTATGTTGCCTATCAAAGATCAGTACTAAAAGAACAAAGTAGCAAAAACAGTATGGAAAAAACAGTACACACTACTGTATGTCTCAGTCAAAAAGCTCTACTAACCTCTCTGATTATATTACATATAAGACATAAAAATTTAAAACATCCATAATCTAAATGAGTGTGCTTTTAGCAAAATGCTTTGTCTAAGTCCTATTGCTCCCTAGAACTTACTCTGAATTTAGACAAGAGACTGAACTGAGTAATTGAATTGACCGGAATGCCTCAAATTTCTTCTTTACTAAATTAGAAACAGCAGCAAGACACTAAAATGAATTGTATTTTTTAGACAAGCATGTAGAGAATTAGCAGCTTCTGAGGACATGTTGCCAAAATAAAATTTTACAAACTTAGAAATCTTTGATCTTTGCAATCACAGAATTAAACCTGCAAACTCTTTTTAGCTCTCTCTCTCTAATGTGACACCAAGAGAAAAGAAAAAGGATTCTGGGGAGGAAACTTTCTAAGGAGCTTGTTACAGCAATCTTAGCATGATGATTCTTCTGGAGGTGGTATTTACCATGTCAGTCACACAGACCTTTTTGTTGTCTTGAGCCTCATTAATAGTACTCTTTTAGTCACTCATAACACAACTCCATTAGCAGAGACTAGGATAAATAACCCCAAAAAATGTTGGATGTAAAAACACTTATTTCTTTCCACGACACTACTGCACCACAGTTAGTGTGTATCCAACTCTTAATAATTTTCTTTGCAATTGCCAAACTCACAGAATGTCTTGGCTGACTGAGAGGAGGAGGATTTGCAGCCTGTGTGCAGTAGACATAAAATCCCAACAATCACATGATTTTTTGGGCACAAATGGCAGGTGGAATAATACGTACTCCAGTTTTCACAAAATAACACCTCAAAAAATTGAAACTCTTGCATATTTACCATAACATTAAATAAAAATTCCTGACCAAAGAAACCTTAATCCCGAGTCCTGAGAACAAAACTAGAGATAGTTTTGTTCAATACTAGTACAATAATACTCCATTATTGTACAGGAGTATTTAGGATTCCTGTTAATTTCTTAACCTTTAGCAGACTCATGACTTTTCTGAAGTCAAATAGGTTACTGTCAGTTACTTTATTTTCAGATAATACACTGACAATTTAAATTAGTTGAATTTCTATAAAGAAATTGTAACAATGGTTGCTATCTCTGGTTCATGTAATTGCTAGTATCCAGACATCAGCATTTTTCAAAAAGAAAACCCTTTTGTCACTTCTTTGTATAGGTGACAAAAAGTAATTGATTATGCTCTCTGCACTTTCTATAATTGTTTTCATTTACCTTTTATATATATTCTAAATAGGAAAACAGCATTATAAAATCACAGAACACTAGAGGCAACGGGAAAGCCCATTCCATGAAATGCTAAATGGAAACAACATTGCAGTTTTAAGTAAAATATTCAGAGGTATAGCCAAAATGTCCATACACTAAAAACTTTCAATCTGACAATTTAGTCACATCTTCAAACTGTAACCTTTTCCATCAAAACTTAATCCTAATCACAAAAAAACTCTTAACACCAGAAAAAATGACACATCTAGTTTATTCAACCTTAAACCCTATGGCTTTGTTAGAATAAAAGTTACTGTGAACAACTATTTCTGACTTTCCTCAGCTCAGAGCATTTAAAGCCTGACTCTGCATGACGATGAATGTAGGAAATGGAAAGCTGCATCATCATTGCCCTCTTGCAAGACACTGAGCAGCGGATAAGAAGGGGACTGTTAAAACTGCTCTCCTGCCTTTGTTGGGAGAGGTCTTCTGATGTCAAAAGCAAATCCTCCAGAAATAAAGGAGTGTGCTTTACCTTTTCTCTTATAGCAGTTGTTTCTCACAGACAACGTTTGCCATAGTTTTATATCATAATGTGACTGACAACTATACAACAGACCAACCACTCTTACTAACCATTGCAAATAAAGGGGTGAGAAGTTTGCTTCCCACCATCAGCTAAGGCTCATGGGCAAGGTTTAACGTGGTAATTTTTTAGGTAGCTAGCTGCCAATTTCATGTCTTTAAAAAAATCCTCCCTTTCACAAGTAATTACTGGTGCTGAAATTTGATCAGGCATCACAAGTATCCAGCCAGGGCACTTGTTTCTACTTTAGGATGTAACAACCCTCTGTGCTGTAAGGGTGCTGAACAATGAAATAATTGGAATGAACATGTTTCCACAGTCCTTCAGAAATGCTCCACAGCCACAACTAGTGTCATATCTGATCAGCAACAAATCTGGAGAGGTGCTGTTAATGCTGGCACAGCCTTTCTCAGCTGGAACACTCATTCTGTCAATAGCTTGGTTTTTGAAGAGGACTGGAAGAACAATGTACTGTCTGATTGCAAGAAAGGTTTGGCATGCTATGATTAAATGAAATATATCTAACAATGTAATAACAATGTAATTTATTAACTTGGAACTTAGATTTATTAACTTATAACTCATAACTTGTAACTTATTATATTTTAATTACTATTAATGCGTCTACTTTAAGCATATTCCCTAAAAAGTGTGTCTCATGCTGTATTAGCCATTTATCTTACAGATTGTTTATATTTAAAATACTAAATCAGTTGTTTATCCTGTCTCTTAAAATTAGCATGGATTATTAAAACCATTCTTTACATGGCTATCTTAGATTTCTGTTCCCAGTCTTCTATCCCTACGACAATCTGCAGCAGCACAATGGTAAGTATGGAGAAATAAAGACGTAGATCAATACCGCGTTACAGCATCTTGTCTGATGTAAAAGCCACCTCTCAAAACCTTTGCATTATATTTTAATAAAATAAAATCCTTCTGAGTCTAGAATTAATATCTTCCACAGTACAGGTTTTCTGCTTAAGACATTCTGCTTCATTTCTATTTTACCAAGAAATTAACTTTCTTTTCAAAGAAAACTGAACATTGTTAACAACAATTCCATGACTCCTTAAAAATGCCTAGCTTTTGCATATGCATATGCTTCTTAGCAGAAGAGCTTTATTTATCCAATACCTAATGCCTCCACTCAGTGACATTATTTCTCTTTGAAAAGTGAGTTTTAGACTTTGATGTTCTCAATTCAACAGCATAAAATCAATTTTCAAAACAAAAGGCACCACACAAGTTCAGGTCTTTTTGAAAAAGAGCAACTGACATCATCTGCACAGACTTGTGCAGGGCATTTGACACTGTCCCATACAACATCCTTGTCTCTATTCTGCAGAGACATGGCTTTAATGGGTGGATCAGTCACAGGGTTATTGCTGGATGGCCACACTCCAAAGAATTGTGGTGAATAGCTCAGTGTCATAGTGGAAACCAGTGGTGAGGGGCATTCCTCAGGGGATGGTACTGGAATGGTTACTAAGGTACTAATTACCTTAGTAACATGGACAGCAAGCTCAAGCGCACCCTCAGCATGTTTGTTGATGACATCAAGCTGTATGGTGCAGTTGACAGGCTGGAGGGAAGGGATGCCATCCAGTGGCAGGCCTGAGAGGTGGGGCGGCCGTGCCAACCTCATGGAAGTCCAACAAGGCCAAATGCAAGGTCCTACACCTGGGTCAGAGCACTCCCAAGCACAAGTACGGGCTGGGCACAGAATGGACTGAGAGCAGCCCTAGGTAGAAGGACTTCTGAGTGTGGGTAAACAAGAAGCTCGACATTACTCTGCAATGTGCACCTGAAAGGTGCACCCAGAAAGCCAACCACACCCTGGGCTGCATCAAAAGCAGTGTGACCAGCAGGTCGAGGGAGGTATGCTCTGCCTCTACTCCACTCTTGTGAGACCCCGCCTGGAGAGTGTCCAGCTCTGAAGCCCCCAAAAAAAGAAGGGCATGGACCTGCTGGAGCAAGTCCAGAGGAGGGTCATGAAAGTGCTCAGAGAGCTGGAGCACCTCCCCTACGAAAACAGCCTGAGAGAGTTGGGGTTGTTCAGCCTGGAGAAGAGAAGGCTCAGGGGAGACCTTATAGCACCTTCCAGTACCTAAAAAGGGGCTACAAAAAGCTGTAGAGGGACTTTTTACAAGGGCATGTAGTGATAAGACAAGGCATAACAGCTTCAAACAGAAAGAGGCTGTGTTTAGATTACATTAGATATTAGGAAGAAATTCTTTACTGCGAGGGTGGGAAACACTGGAACAGGTTGCTCAGAGAAGTTGTGGATATCCCATCCCTGGAAGTGTTCCCAGGTTATGCAGGGCCTGAAGCAACTTGATCTAGTGAAAAGTGTCCCAGCTCATGGAAAGGGGTGGAACTAAATAAACTTTAAGGTCCCTTCCAATTCAAACCATTCTATGATTCTATGAAACAGCAAGGTATAAAATGCCTTACTGCTGCATTATTCCTGATCAGCTTTACAGTAGCTTAAAATCTGGCAATATTTTCATATGCTATACACATCTGAAATTACAGATCTGGTGTTCTGGTAAGAATGAAAGTTTTGGAACTTAAAGAGATATCTACCATTTTTGCATTTATTTGTCATCCTTAATGATTACAGGAAGTAATAACACATAATAAAAATTTGTTGAGGGGCTTTTTTAAGACTCGCATTTTTATAAACACACAATGTACACCTGAGAAGACTTATGTGCACCCAATCATAAGAAAATAAAATGCTACTACTTTAATGTATGCCAGACTACCATTATTTAACTCACTATTCAAGGAAATACTTATGCATTTTCCTAAACATCCAGAAGGTGGCCGCAGAGCTCCCAATAGCCAGTTTTCCAACCTGCCAAACAAAGCTTTCTGGATTTGACACATGGCTTTTGACATTCAAAGTTTAGACATACTAAGACAACTTCAACGTAACTCTGACTAACTTGACAAAATTCATTCCCAGGATCAGCCTAGGCCAGGCAACTTCTGGATGGCTGGACTGTCAACCTCATAGGGCATATCACAGGTTCTGTAACAAACTCCAGGACAGAAACAGCATTCTTATTCTACCATTATTAATCCTGCAGCTTTGAGCACAAACACAGAAATATTGTATCATGTATCAGCTGTCCAGCAGTTCACTGCCCCATGCATTCTCCAACTCCAAATTCTCAGGGGAAGCTTATCTTTTTCTTACTGGTGGGACAGGCCATCTTAGATATACTTGCATTTCCCATGGCAAAATCTTGTGCCATACTGCAGCAGGCACCACTGAATGTTCTAGTCCCTGTACTTCTATGAACCATGTATTGAAAACAAGGAAAACTGAAACTCTTTCACACCATTCTTGGACCATAAAGGACATAAAGTGGTTGCTTTGGTTGCACCAAACAAAGCATTCGTCCCCCAGAAAAAGTACACTAAAGCCTAAAAATCTCACTCGTTTCTGTGCAGGAACTTTAAAATATGTTTGCCATTGACTGTCATGATAGACATTCTTATAATATTCCTTTACCTACAGAGAGTCATTTTACCACTTTCCTCCAGTAGTAACTCACAAACTTTCTGTGAAGGCATGTTGAAATGAAACCTCAGAGTTTTTACCAATGAGGGGTGTATGTCCTCATATTATTAAGCAACTTTAAACTTTTTGCAGTGGTATCCATCTTGAACAAGGATAATATTCCTCCCAACACTTGGCTATATTAAAAAAAGAGAAACTGTCATCTTCAAGGCACCACATATCAACATAGGAGCACAATATACACCTTATAGTTACTATCTAGAAAACATGGATTTAATCCCTCCTCCTCATATTGGCTTTAAAAGAAGATAAAAATAATTAATCCCTGGCAAAATAATCTTTGCTTTAGACTTGCAGAATATCTATATCCAAACTTCTGAGCAGCTCCAATGGAGAATACAAATTTCAGGATTAGGTTTAGTGACTAATGAGTTATGCAAACACAGAGAAATAAAATGCAAAATAGCCAACAAATATTATGTCCCAGAAACTCTCCTAGGCCAAAGTAATCTCAGAAGAGAATAATCAAAACTGCAGAACTCTTTAGAGGAAGGGGTACACTGCAATAGGTGGGATAAGATGGGTAGCCCACAGCATACAGAAGCCAAGGACAGAGTCATAGCTCATGTTCTGCTGCCCCACAAATGCCAACCCCCTTGTACTAAGAACAAGAAAGTTCCATATCCAAGATGACAGTCACGCAAATTCCAGTTCTGCAATAGTATTAGAGAAACTTTTAGCAAGCCAAATACTAACGAAAGGACAAGGTAACTCAAAAAGAGACTGTAGTCCTAAAACGTAGGGGAGGTTGGATCAGAATGGCAAATACCTTCGCAAAGGTGATTAAAATATCTGCAGCAAAAAGGTACTTATAACTAAAGTAGCAGCGATCTCCTGGCCATACAAGCCCCAGTTTATAATTGAAAAGTAATATTTATGCTCATATTGTTCCTCTTTCAATCTCAGAAAATATTATATTGTATTATTATTCATACATCATACTAAAAGCAAGTGGATTTTATGAGCAAAGGCAGTATCAGATAACAGCTGTAGTACTGAGATAAAATTATCTTCCTTAAAGGTTTGATTGAGCTTATCTAAAAATGTTGATCTCAAAATAAATCACAAGCATTGATCTCATGCAAGAATACCATGATTTTAAAGTTCAGACTGTTGAGAAGAAGGGAAAAATCCTCCACATGATGACTAGTCTTGTGGTTCAGTTAGCAAAACACATTTAGGGTTAGATGATGAACTGATATCAGGGAAGTCATTTTTATAAACTCTACATCAATTTCAGATGATCAACTATATATACAATTGAAAAAAAATACTAACATGTTATGTCCTAAAACAATGCCCCCCATAAGGCAATTGACCAAAGTCTAGTTATGTGTCCTGAAGATGTGCATTTACAGTTATATCATCATGATCACCACCATCAGAAATGGCTGGCTTCAATAAATGTTAGTGTCGTTCAAGTGAAGCTCATTTTCCATACTGGAATGTAAATCATTAATAGTTTCCTACAGTGTAGAAGCTTCTAAATGAAACCCCATTCTAATGGGTTTGTCAGAGACTACTAAATGCATTCAAGTAGTTCATGATGTATATATAAAGCTTCTCACATCCCACATACTTGAAGGTTCATCCACAAAACTGAGGACATGATTTTAGCAGTTTGTTAACATATTGTGATTTTGTTTAGAACTTGTTCTACCCTTCTAGTTATGAGATTTTTACTCTTGCTTATCTTCTTCCCTGTAAAATATAAACAGAACATATGCTTTTACGTTTTACTATTTTATATTTTTCTTAAAGAGGTAAGATCATGCTTGCCTTTCTTAACCAAATTATAAACAACATCAACTAATTCTAACATTACAATAAATAACTGTTTGAGGGACTCTGAACTCTGGAGGGACTTAGAGATCTTTCATTCTTGAAGGTATTGAAGAGCCTTGACACCTGGCTCTAGGTGAGCCTGCCTGAGCAGTAATGATGGGACCGGATGGCTTCACAAGGTCCCTTCCAACCTTAACCATTCTGTGATTCTGCAATTGCTTATGATTTCGAGCAGCATCTCCTACTAGATGGAAACCCATGGTTTTCTCGTTTACTGATTGTTTACTGATTACTCCCCTTCAAAATTAAGAAACAAAAGAGGATTTTTCTCCTCTTGGTTATACGTAGATACCATTGTTTCTGGGATTCCCCGAAACTGACTTGGATTCATAGTTTTGGTTAATGTTAACTTATTACCATTTTTTGACTTTAGAATGTCAACTGAATTCAAAGCATGATAAATTTGTTTCTTCCCCTCTGAAGTGTACACCTGGCCTGAACAAGCATTCAAACACTACTAACAAAATGTCAGTTATCTTCACTAAAAGGCTATTTGTGATTATGAAAGAGTACCTATCTCATAGCAGAAAATATTTTTTCATCAAATGCAGTTACCAGCACCTTCAATATGCACACATTTTCAATATGTACCCTAATCCTTAACTGTTTGTATAAAAGATGCAAAGTTGTTGATCAAGTATGCAGTCTTCCCACCTAATTGCAGCATGATCTCACTGATTTAGTCCTCAGTTTTCCCCTACTTAAAACTCTCATAATTCACTGGTTTCCATATCTTGTTATCTGTTTTTCCATCCTCAGAAAATAGGGGAAGGACAAAGGCAAGATCAAAGGCATTCATTAGCAAGATCCTTAGCTTTACAGATTTTAATTATGTTTAAAGACAAACAGGCCAGAAGGTGAAATACAAGAGCATATATCTGAAACAGGATGGAACTTTTCTTCCTTATGATCAGCACAGGAAGAAGGATGACAACAATAAAGGTAGGAGACCTTGCAATAAAAGAAAATTAAACATGCACAAGGGAAATGCAGTATATTTCTGTAAGTTGCTTTATAAACCAAAATCTTCCCTAAATAGATGATTTGATAGCTCCAAATCCAGTTCAATTACATACAGCAAGTTCAGTTTCAATCACTAGGAATAAATATAGAAGAGACCAGACATCTATGTACCCAAGTCTCACCTTCCAAATCTTACAGGCAGCTCAAATTTTGCATGAAGTGCACAAGTTTGTCTCAAAGCAGGTATCTAGACTGCATAGTAAATGAAGCAATAGAAACTAGAATTTAATTCACAGGTTATGTCAGCTGCCTAACAGGCAACAAAGTCATGGAAACTCACTAAAAGATCCAAAGCTTATCTTTAAAATGTAAATAAATTCCAGGACTTGACGGAAAATTCATTTAACTTCAAACATTTCATTTCATGTATCACTCTTTACTGTTAAAATACTGAAGGAAAAAAGAGAGGGTGCTGTAAAAAGCCATTAATAGTACATTTTGATCATTTGTGTACTCAGCTGTTGAGCCCAGTGTCTGTCCCACACCACTTCAAAATAAGATTAGTATCAAATGCAGCATTAAACTCATGGCATGCTTGTAGAAACAAAAGCACTAAGTAGCCTGCCTGAAACAAGCAACAGGAGAGGTAGATGTGGGATCATGTGATGGCTTTTTTAAAATTCACCACATGGGATGTTTGTTTGGGTACAGCACAGAATGAGTTTCATGCACCTTATACTTTTAAAGTCCTAGACCATTGAAGCCCCCTATTTCCTATGTGCAATCTACATTCTATCTCTGTGAGAACTAAAATTAATTTATTTTCAAAATTCTACCTTTTCTCTATTCATATTTTTCATTTTGATTTTTCAATATCATGCTTATATGTAAGAAATAATAGCAAAGATTTTTTTATTTCTTGAAATTAAGTGAAAATCAGAAGAACAAAACCTGGAAACAAGGAGATACAGCTTAGAATTAATCTGATGCAAATGTTTAAATGATAGCAACAAGAAAAAAAAGGTTAAAGTGCAGAATAACTAACAACCATAAAAGAACATAAAAAGCCATAAGAAAAGATACTATAAATACACTAGAAAAGGAGAACAAATTAGAATACAGAAAAATTACATCAAAGAGAAGGAAAGCAAGTAAGAGATGATATAAAGAACTCCCAGTGTTCAATACTTTCCCTGCTTCAGTCTTTAAAAAAAAAAATCAGTTGCAGCCAGATGCTTAACAGCAGTGGTTTTAAGAGGAAAAACTGCAAGCCAGACAAAGGAAGCTGAAAGATATGCTGGTGATTTAGATACATTCAAATTAGCAGACTCTTGTGAAATTCACTCTAGAGCATTTAACTAGCTAACTGAAGAAACCTCTAATCACTTAGCATTAACTGTCTTTCAGGAACAGAGAGGCCAGAGAAGGGCAAATACATATCTTTGAAAAAGTAAAAGGGAAGATGTGGGCAACTACTAACTACCAAGCCTAAATCAGACAACAGCAAGAATCCTAGACAAAGCTGTTAAATAAATAATGTATCAACATCTAATGGAATAGAAAGGCGGTAAGAACGAGCTGACATGAATTTATCAAGAATGAATCACATTAAATTAGTCTAATTGCATTCTCAACTGGGAAACTTGCCTAGTGGATAAGAAAAAGAAGGAGATGCAAAATACTCCAGCTATAAGACTCTGTTTACTATCGTAGATGATACTTCAGTAAAAAAAAATTAGAGAATTACAATCTACATGAAAACACCGCAAGGTAGAAAAACATCTGGTGGGAAAAAACACACTTACTGAGTAGCTTTCAAGGGCTGGTTGTCAGATCTGAAATGGGATCATGAAGAGGTCTGACAATATTTCCATTAATGATCTGGATGAAGAAATAGAGAGCACATTCATGAAAGTGAACTTATTATCAGACTGTGAGTGATTTAAAGCACTCTGGGGGATGGGAAGTGAATGCCATATCATCTTGACAAACCACCAGAAAGCATCAAGTACTAGCAAGAAACAGTGAAGAATGTTTCATTTGTGAAATAACTGTGAAAAACAGACTCCAACAATGGTGACCAGGTACATTCACCCAGTCCAAGTGTAGGACCCAGCAGAGCTGCAGAGTTTTACACTCCAGTTAGAAAACTGTGGGGCAAGGAGAAGTACAGAATGCTGCAAAATCTATTTTAGGTATAAGGAAGTATAGGTATAGTTCTAGTAAAAGTGGAAACTTCACAATATTCTGAAGGAAAGACAAAGACATAGGATTGAAGAGTGGATTTAGGCATTAATGATTGAATTCTCACATCTGATTGGTTTGTATCTCCAGAGAGTGAATAAATAAGCCTTTCTGAAATTCAAAATACTGTTTCTGTACCTGTGCATAGCTTGGCTACAAGTCTGAAGGAGAAAAGCTTGAAAATGACACTCACATCCATCAGAGTCAGGCAACAGTGAGGCTGCAAATCAGAGATGCTGACCAGAGTTGGTTTAGCTCCTTACAGGCAGATAGACCAATTTACTAGAAAACTATTTCAAAAAAGCTCTATAACTAACAAGTTTGAAAATTGCTCAGAATATAATTGTCGTGATCAACCTAAAACATTTGGGAGACTGTGATTTAGGAAAACTAGTTTTGGGTATTTGGCACAATTTGAAAAAATGCTGAATCTCAAAATTAATTGCAAAACAAATCTTCTCTTCCTCATTCAGCTCCCTCTGACCTCACTATCTGTAAATTCTCCAATGAATCAAGAACTTCCAGGGACAAAATTTAATGAGAGAAGAAATAGATGTTTCTCACACAATTATCTCCCAGATCATGCCACACCTAGTTTTCATGTAGCATGGCAAAGAGTACTTGTCATCATTTCATACTTTAAAAATCGTTAGCAGTATTTGCTTCCACAAACGTATTTCAGAATTCTCTTCTACAGGAAAGAAAGCAAAAGGGAAAAAAAAAAGAGCAGCTATTCCTGATCATATCCAGTAAGCCTCAGAGCTGTTCATTACACAAGTGTTTAAGGGATAATACATGGGATTTATTAGGAAATAACTGTATTTCATGTTTCTGAGTATTTATTTGAGATGCTTTAAAATATTTTAATTTCTTTTGAAAACTAGAATGTCAATGAAACCAAGGATACAAAATAGCTAAATGTTTTTCAATAACAGGTCTGAACTCCATCAATGAGGTTAAGGTTTTGCAAAGGTTGATCCCATTTAACTACCACACAAAGAGCAATGTCCCTGCTGCATGTTCCCACCATTTTCATTAAACCAGCCTCTTGTGTTGATCTCCTTATGAGCTAATTCAGCTCACTTAACTGGTAGAAAACTAAAGTGAAAAAAAAAAGGTGGTGTAGTTTCAGTTTCCAGGAGAGCTCCTGAATTATCTCAGACAATCAGTAAACCTTATCAACAGGAATTTAAGTGCTGATGTCAGTGACCTTGGTCTTCATTGAATAGAAGACCACCTTCCTGATATGTACTTCCAAATTACAATTCAGGCTGCATGGTTACATTAAAAAACTAAAATCAATCAACTTACTGCGAGACAGATTCTCAAGGGCTTTTCCAAGCTTTTTGCTCTCTTGAAGAATATGATTTAGTTCATCAAAATCATGGTTCTCCGGTTTTGTCTTCCAATCCCATTTAGGATGCTCTATTGACCTTGGCACTAAATATACACAGATATATAGATGAAGTTTAGATTTGGTAGTTCAGACTCCTACAGTAGAAAAAAATCTGCACAGTGAGTTTACAAGCTCAAGTATCTTGGGTGGAAATTACTTAACTATTCTTTTATTTTAACTGCTGGAAATATTTGCTTTGGTTAATGTGAAGTAAAAACATCTATGAACAAATGCATACCTGAATTATTCTTGCAATGAATTAATTGGTAAACAGGATAATTAACATTAATAACTGAAAAGAATAAAACTAATGTAATTTTAAAAAGTATTTAAACTATTGTACATGATGGTGTCTAATTTACAACAAAATAGAATTGTGTGGCCTAGGGGTCAATAAGAAAAAAATGTCGAAAGAAAAATTAGTAACTTTTGGCTTTGCTAGTTATTTTATCAAGAAAAAAATAATTTAGATACAACTTTTAAAACAACCTTTTTCTTTTTCAAAAATCATAAAGTGTAGATAACACAGTTCATAAAAAACAGTGAAACAAAGTAAGTCCTTATCATTCATGTTGTACAGCCTCTAATCTTTACTGCACTACTTAAACAAACTCCGCCTTTGGGAAGCCAGACCTGAGCTTACAATCTGCTGCTCACTATCTATTACCAAAGCCTTTAATTTTAAAATAACAGTAGCTCAACTGCTGAGCTAAGTTTACCTACAATGAAGAGGAGTGTCTGAGATATGCAGGACACACAGTGAACAGAGCTTCTTTGAACAATGTGAACATTTTGAACAATTTGTAGAAATGAAAACAAAAACAATGCTGCTTCTAGAACTGCAGTTTAACACGTTCTTTTTGCCAGTGTTCAGAATTAAGTGAGCTGCTGCTTTTGCCAAGAAATGCAACTGTTGGGTTGTCTCCAAACACAGCATTACCATGCTGGTGTGAAGATGATGATGTCTAGTCCACCTTTCCACCAGAAAGGACCAGTTGCATTTTTACCAACCATCATTTACCAGTTGCTGACCACTCACTTAAAAATAACTTCAAAGAAAAGCCTAAAATATCCAATATATCCTGGTCAGCTTCAAAATTTTAATTTACTAATTTGACAGCTGTCAACTAATCTATGCTTATGAACATCTTTTTTACTACATGCTAAGAAGGCAGCTTACAGACTTCTATAGACTCTGCTAAAAAGGTGGTTTCATGATAATTTGGAACTTCAGACTGCTTTTATGATGGTATGGGGAAATCATGTTCAGACATCAAGTCTGGTAGCTATTACAAAATGTGTTAAATAACTTGGTATTGAAATTTGCCTTAATGCTGACTTCCCTCTGTATGAATATATAATGTGCTCCACTTTGGATCAGCTTCAACTTTCCCTTGTGGAATTAAGTCAATAGTCACCTTTTCCAGGTAAAGAAATGGGACAAAGTTATGCTGAAGTCCTTCTTTCACAAATAACATGATTCTATCTCCTGTAGACATAAACCAACTCATCTTCAAAACAGGAATCTATGGAGAGTCTGACAACCCAGAGTATATCGTGATCTGTAATACCCAATCAGGAACCTGGCTGTTAGGGAAGTTAATGTATTACACTGCAACTACAGACACTCTCAAAGACAGAAGACAAAAGAGACATTTAAAAAGACCTACAGTGATAAGAATAGAAGGAAAGGGACACAAGAACCCTCAAGGAGAAGGGAAGAGAGGAGCAAGTTGAAGTGTCAGAGTCTTGTTCTGCTCTGTGTACAAAAAAGGCAAGCAATGTATTTCCTTCTCAGGACAATGGAATAATGAGCTATAGTGGTTCCCAGTAAATACATATAGACTTTAAGGTATTAGAGTATGAATAGTCTCTACTCAGATGAGCAGTTTATAGTTTTTTGTTGATACTTATAAATTTCAAACACTACTTTATAATTCCCTGGTTTAAGAACTGCTAGGTCAATTAAAAGCTATATAAATTCTTGTGTAACAAAGTTGACTCCATTCACAAACCGTAGCACATACAAATTAAACAGCACAATTTAAGCATTTCTCATCCTTTTTTTTGCTTATTTACAGAAAACAAAATGTTCCACCTAGTACTTTTTCAAAATGATTACTAACTGTAAATATAAATTTTTAATAAACTAGAAAAGAAATTCTACAAAGAGTTCTCTCTATTTTCACCCACCTTTGTTTTACATTGAGATCTCATTGAGATCACACACTCCTTTTGAGTCCTTTTGCAGTCATCTTACCATTATCCTTCTGTGGGCCAACACTATATTCCTACAGCAATCACTCCTTAGCAGTATGACAGACTTTCCTTTCTATGTTTATGCTGAACTTGCCACATCAAAAAAATCTCACAGTACCATCAGAATACAAACAGGCAACAATTTAATATAGTAAGACCATATAAAAAGATGACCAAACCTTGGAGCTTCCAGGTTGCAGAAAATTTCAACAAGCCAGAATTTTATACCACGGCAGTTTGAAACAAAACACATTTTTCAAAATAAAAAAGGATTTTTGAGAAACCATATGCTTTTGAAGCAAAATTTGTCATGGGACAGAAGCTGGATGAAACAAATGTAAGTTCTACTTGACAGCTGTGGAGTTTCCAGGATCAGCAACTGCCAAGTATATGGACCAACCCATACGAGGAAAATCTCAAGACTCATGTTCTTGAAAAGTAGGGACACTTACTCAAGACAGTGACCTGGCTGCTAATTTCAGAGAAATGTCTCACAAACACAGGAAGCTTGGACTGCAGCTCACTAGATGGATAGTGGGAAAACAGTCAAAACCATGGTGGAAATTTGCTTTACATGCTGGTGGACAATCAGCTGTGTTTTACTGAACCATTTTGTACTTAAGTGAAAAGGTACCAAAATAGATATGCTGTCATGAATTATTTCTATGTTTCAATACAATTTGCTTCAACAATGATTTGACTCATTCTGAGGAATCAAAACAGAGGGGGAAGTTAAACAGAATTAGAACTGACTGAAATTTTTATTACTTCTAAAGAAGACATAGTTCGTCCTACTTACCTAGTCTTTCAAATAATGAATGGTACTAAAACAACATCTATTCAGTAGCATCATGTGGCACGTGTTTGCTCTTTCAAGTTCATTTTCTTCTTGTTTACAGATTTTTTTCAAAATATACACCTTTATCTTCTCAGTTTTAGGATCAAAAAGCATTGGAAATTTTCAAATGAATGGCTTTGTTGAAAGCATTCAGAACTGTACAAACACCATATGACACTTCTTAGGAATCTTTTCAAATAAGTGATCCTCCTCTGTATGCATGAAGTCTCATTAATAGTTTACGTGCATGTGTCACTACACACTTAGCAAAATTCTTTCATTATACTCTGACCTTCATCTTTCTTTATTACGCTCACTCATTCCACAAAATCCTATCAGTAATTTCAAATCTCTTATCACATTACCCACCTCAACCTCATCTTTGTTATTTGAGAGATTTATATATTATATAACACTTCCTCTTGAAATTATCTGCCTACAATTCAGAAGATTTATTACATCTACATTGTAGCATTTGTATTGAAAGATGTAGAGTTTCCCTTTATAGAGCTGAGAATTCACCATCTCATCTTAGGAGACTGGACAGACACACTTGCCAGTATTTCTGATTTTCTGGTGGTGTGCCCAGACCATAAATGCACATTGGATTTATTCACAGTTGTGTTAAGAATTCTGCCACAAATCAGCACACCTTTATTTTCTACTGGATGATGGTACAAGATCAGCACTTGTTTTATCTATCCATACAAGTCTTTTCAATGCATGATCTGCAGACAGAATCAGACCAATTGCTCTTTAAATCCAACATTTCATTAATGCATTGTATGGCCATCTTACATCTCAAACAACAATAATATGCATAATATAATTGAGCATAAAATTACTCATGTATTTAAATCTTGTAACAGCATTCAGGTTGGAGTTCTTTGATAATAAATCCAAACCGGTTTACATAGTATCTGGATATTAAAAGGCTAAAACAATGATGGCCTACAGTCCTAGACTGATTGAGAGCAACTAGAAGCACGCAACATTGTACTTGCATATGGGATGTGGTGAGAATGCTGAACGGAAGCAGCATGAAAGGATGATCTGTGATCTGATTTAATATGGAGGTGGTGAAGACATCAACCTACTTTGCTTAAAAGTAGCTTGCTGGGAAACAAAAAGTCTGTTTTACAAACCAGTTTGAAACTTCCAAATTTGTTTTTCTTCAGATACAGAATGTGATAATTTAAACATTTCATTTATAAACACCCCTAGCTCCAAGCTTCTTCCTTACCAGACAACAGCAGCAGCTTCTGGTTAACTCTGGTTTTGCACACATCAAACAAGTGGTCAGATGGCTTAGATATTAAAAATTTTTGGGTGTTTCATGCGCACCTGAGATTGTAACAGGCAGGAGAGAGTGGAGGTATCTTTTCAGTAAAAAAGTTGAAAGCATAAGGAAGAGACATTTGTGCAGGAATAACATGCGCACTGCAGTCAACATCACTCTGCTGAAGGAAAAATATATTTCCTAATTAAAGAAATCAAATACCCTTATGTTCTCAAAGATTCTTATGAAATGACAGCTCTGAATATACATACAATCATTCTAAATAAATGTCCTGATCATTTGAACTAGACAGTCACAAGACAAAAACTCTGAAACAGAACATAATAGAGCTGATGGACTCCATTAAATTTTGGGTTTGTTTTGGCAGTTTGGGAGGGTGCTTTTTAGATTCTTGGGTGTGGGGATTTGTTCTTTTCTTTTAAACAGAAATCTAAGAGTAAATCTTTAGGTCTCCGCAGATCCAAAACTTTCTGTTTCTCAAACGAGTCCCTACTACCTCTTTGGAGATGCTTTGGGAAAAAAAGTACAAGTGGTAGAAGCTGAAGACACAAAACAAATGGAATATGATGTGCACATTAGGACAAAATTCCTTCTAAACACGCTTGCTGATCAGTGTAGTTGAAGGGGTACATGGTATCCGCTGATTTTGGCACAAACCAGAAAGAAAGAAATGTCAAAAGCACATTCAGAATATTCATCTATATATACAGATTATATCTATATATATATATAGATTAATGTAAGAATATTAATCCATTTGGCTGAAAATAAGAGAAGCAAGATATGGCAAAAAGGCACATGTCTGAAACCAACACCTGCAATAGCAACTAAAAGAAAATGCAGTTCAAATACATAATTTTGAAAAAGTTGCAGACACAACTAATTGCAGGTGCAAGGAATGAAAACAATAGGATTAATTAAGGTTTAAATAAATCAGTGTTATGGAAAAAAAAATGGAAATGCATCAATAGCAAAGCACGGAAGCAGAGGATAATTAGGCTGGACAGGACCTCTGGAAGTCTTCTAGCCCAACCTGGTGCCCTAGACTGGTCCATTGAGGGCAGGTTGCTCAGACTACTCAGTTCAGTTTTAAATATACCCCATAATGGCGATTCCAAAGCCTCTCTGGACAACCTGTTCCAGTGTTTGACTACCCTTGCAGTATAATTTTTGTTTCCTCATCCTTTCACTAAACACTCTTGAGAAGACAAATCTGACTATGCCTCCTCATTCATCCTCCAGCATACTAGTTGATAGTAACAATGAAATCTCCCCTTCATTTCTTCCGTATGACCAAACCATTTTCTTTCAGCTTTTTCTTGTCCATCACATGCTCCAACCCTGTCATCATCTTGGTGAAACTCCACAGGACTTGCTCCAATATACCACTGTTTCTCACAATGGACTCCAGATGCCACCTCAAAATCAAACACTGCTGGCTCTACTCTTGTTACTGCAGCCTGGTATATAGGTCATCTTCAGCACTGCATAAGCACACAGCAACAGCTGGTTCATATTCCAAGTCCTTGTCCATCAGCATCCCACATCTTTTTCTGCAAAGCTACTTTCTAGACACACATATCCCAGTTTACACTATTGCTCAGGGTTATTCCATCCAAGATGTAGGATTGTGAATTTGCCTGTGTGGAACTTCAAGAGGTTCCTCTCAGCCCATTCCTTGGTCCTATCCCTCTGAATAGCAGTCCTACTACCCAGGATACCAACCACTTCCCACAATTTGGTCTAACCACAAACCTAAAAGAAATTCTATCTCATCATCCAAGGCATTAGGAAATTCTTTTAAATGGCACCAATCTCAGTACCAGTCCCTTGAGCATGTCATTAAAGATAGACTTTCCAATTGGACTTTGCACTGCTAGTCACAATGCCTTGAATCCACCAGCTGAGTCAACTTTCCATACATCATCTTGTCCACTTACTGAGATATGAGTCCATATCTTAACAACTGAGTAATAAGGATACTACGGGAAGCTGACAAAGGTTTTGCTAAAGTCATGGTATGAAACATCTATCACTGTTTCTTTGATTACAGAGCCAGTTATTTCACCTAAGAGGGCAACTGTGTTGATCTGATCATACATCAGACATATATGGTCTCATAAATCCATGCTTGATGTTCCAAATCACATTTTCCTCCTTGCGACTAGGAACACCTTTCAGGAAAGTTTGCTCAATAATCCTTGCAGAGGGTGAGGTTAGGCTGATCAGATTGCCCTTCCTCAAAATCAATGTATTTTTTCTAATCATCAGGAACATCCCACAATAACTATGACCTTTCAAAGATGGCAGAATGGCCTTGCAATGATATTATTCTCCTGTTTGAGCACATTTAGAATCAATCCCATGTAGTGCCATGTATTTATGAATGTCAGTTGCACTAAGCACACCCTAACTCTACCTCCTTTGTAGGCAAAGCTGCACTGCCACACGCTGTTTCTAGGCTTGGCTAGCTTGAGAGTAAGTCTTACCAGCTGAAGAGTATTATTAAGTTTCCCCCAGCCCACAAGGACAGATCCTTGACCCCAGTTGTCTTATGAATGTATAAAGTATTTCCTTGTTTGACATGAGACCTGATAGTATAGAATGCCCAGCCTCCTCTCTGTCCCTCTAATGGGACAACCTAAGGACTAACAAGCACAAAACTTGTAGTAGGCACATATTTGAGGGGAGTGACGTGATGTCACCCCCCTATCTGGGATAAAGGCAGAGAACTCGAGATCTTTAGGAAATGGCATGAAATTTATTTGATGCATACCACAGAGTCTGAAAAGCAAGCACAGGGCAGAAGGAAGGAACACAGTATGATGACAGGAACAGCTCACAATACCTTTTGGCCACTGTTTCTAACAGTGGATCTCCATAAATTGCTGTTATCCAGCAAATCTGTTAGGTAAGACACAGACTAAGTGACTATGAGCATTTATTGGAATGCCTCTATTTATTCTTGAAAATAAATTAAAATCTACATGCTTCTTTTGAACAAACTTAAAAATTCATGTGCCCATTGAGAGGCACAATGGAATTGATGATCAAATTTGAGTGTTTTTGAAGCAGGCAATGTGCTTCATGAAGAAGAAAAAGAGACAAATGCTCCATTTCTAGAAAAATATAATCCTGAGAAAATCCTGTACAATGGGACACAGCTACCTGTAACAGCTATTTTTACTTGTTGCAGTTATTTATTCTCAGTAAAAAATGTTTCATAATCATACAAGACTATTAATCACTCAAAAGCACAGTATTTCTACTGCATAAATTTATCGTGATTTACTTTACCCATTGCTGTGTAATATTTTGACTTAGTGGGCAATTTTCCTTGACTCCATATTGCTTTTAGAGGAAAGACAACAAATTTTCTATTGCACCATACTACATCTCTGTTCTCATCTGGTATACCTCATCACACTCCGCATTATAAAGATTTGGCTATTATAAAAATATCAAAAAGCTACAAGAGTCAACAGAAGAAAATTTAATTTTTCAATTTATTTTGGAGAAAAATCTTGTACAAACAATTCTCTAGGTGTGTAACTACATTTCTATATGTATGCATATTGTAAATATATTTATTTGTGAAAAAACCCCAACATGAAGAATCAAGCCTAAAAATTAGATTTCTTCAACAGCCAGTACACAGGAAGCATACCTCATTAAGGCTTGTTGTCTTCATTTTCATTTATTTTTTACAGGTAGTTGGCAATATTCTCTTCAGCTGCTCTATTTCTACTCTGCCTTTTCTTTCAATGTACATTTACATTCCTTCAGCAACTCTCAGAACAGTACACCTGTTCTGCTGATACTACTCCTATACCTTGAACAGTATCTGTTCATATTTCATAGTTTTGTATTGCCTGACACACAGAAAAAAAATCTATTAGGACCAATATCAAGAGAAGAGATTTTACACATGCAAAATGGCAATGCAAACTAAAACACCAAACCATAATCAGTATCTGAACATAAAATAGTGCATGACAGCCAGATATTAGTCTGGTTTCTAATCAGTCTATCCAGAATTCTTTTATATCTACAAATGACAACACAGGGCATTATAAAATATTTATAATTCAAGTGAGATTAAGGCAAGAATCAAACTCTTCTAACATATATATATATATAGGCATTGCATCTGCTCACAGTTTGCTTTCCATTTTAAACCTTATTCAAATGAAAAATATACTATAGGTTGGAAAGTATGCAAAAATTATTAATGTAGTGAAGCTTTCTTACATGACTTGGACTCCGGTGATGGTGGAGAAATGTTGGACACAGCAAGGTCGCTCTTTGACTTTTTAGGCTTTTTTGCATTTACCTGCCAAGGCTTATCATAACTTCTAAAATCTCTTCTTGTTCCTTTATTTTCTGTTAAAAGAATCAAATTCAGTAATCATAACATTTGTAGGGTCATTTTTCAAAGACTTAACAAATAATTAATTAAAAAACTCCCAAGGTATATCAATCCAAATTAAAGACAGCTCTTTTTTTTCTCCTATTTCTGATTTCTTTTATATTTATTATATTTATTCCACTTTTAAAATATCAAAGCTTAGAAATTATGATGCTTTTCATTAAAAAGGTCTATTTTTTGCTATGAAAAAGTCCTTAATGTCCATGTTATGTACATGTTTTACTGCCTATGTTAAAATTGTGTATTTTATATAAATGGTTAATTTGTCAGCAAATTAACACTTTGGCTACCAGCAACTATTTAAGCTCTACAGTCTGAAACAGATCATGAGCCAATTTTTAAACACAAAACTAATATTGTAATAGTAGCTTGTACTAGAATATGAAAACCAAGACTTCTACTTTACAATCAGAACGGATACTACTTCAGAATATTATTTTAATGCTTCTGAAGATTTACAGTCATAAATTATTCACACTGGAGTTTATAAAGTAGCATAGCAGCTCCTCATTAAGGGCTGGGATGATAGGTATATATAAACATGTATTATTAAAGAAAATATCTCAATAGAGTTTAATCTCAGGCACAAATACACCATGGGAGGGAAAAAGAAAACAAAGAAAGAGGATAGCAAGGGAACCTCTCTCATTGAGACTGGGACTGTTTCCATTCTGTAACTCTGATGCATACTCACATGACATATGCCTAGGCTGAGCTGACAGACAGCAATGTATATCAAATTCAGTATCTGCTGGATAAATTCCAGCATGCAGGATTTATTCTGCATGCTCAAAACCATAAAGCAGTACCTGTTCAGTAGGTATATGTGCATCCAGGAAATCACGGACACAAGCGTGGGAAGATTATACTGGAGACCAGCCCTTTCTAGCACACAGAACATACCTGATATTTCACTCTCTGCCCAGAGGGCAGCAGAGCCAGACAATGTTCTCTGAAGCTGACCGCGGTTTCCCTGCTTGGACTGAAGATGATCAATTAGAAATGGGATTGGCTGGTCAGGTGTCTCCGTTATCAGCTTGGTCATCAACTCCTTTAGAAAATTAAGCCAAAACAAAAGATTAGTGAGATATTGCACCTAAACTAATCCTGTATTTACCAAAAGAAAATGAGCATTTATAAAGGAAAGGTTTGTTTCCAAATTTGAAGAAAACAGCTAGAACAACCACCTCCTCAAACTACTGCTAGCTTGGTCCTATGAAATCCTCATATCTGAAGTGTTCTCATGCTATACATATCTGGGAACTCTAAGGTCTGATCAAACAAGTAGACGGTTTTTAAAGCAAGTCCTCAAAAATACTATAGTATAGAAATAAAGAAATACTTTATTACACTGTTGCAGACATGGATACAAAGACAATGTCAACAGGAAAGCATCTTCCTATGCCACACATTGGTGCTATCCAACTGCTGTTCTGCACCTTGGCTGTGCAGGGCTGCAGAAAAAGAAACACTCCATTACTGCTGCTGGGGTTCTTTCTGGCTTCCTAGGCATAGAACACATTAGGAATCCAGAAAGAAGCTGTGGCTCTGCTCTGTGCATGTACTCTGAGAGGAAATGAATGACTCAGGGCAGGTGAGGTGACCCTGAAACTCATTTAGTTCTACAGGAGATCTGTGGCTGCTGCTGCAAAATGAAAAAGCTCCACAGAAGTAAAAAATTACAGGAATGTACAACAAAATGAGAACAAAATAAAAATAAACAAACAAACAAACAAAAAAAGGAAAAAAAAAAACCAAACCCAAAACAACTAAGCTAAGTTATTCAGAGCATATATTCTCTCTTCAGAAATCCCCAAGTATAAACCTTAACACAACTTACATGCACTAAGTCTATCCCTATTTCATCTTTTCCACACACTTTCATGTAATAAAATTTTTTTCAAATGTCAGTAGTTACTTAGCATTACCATCAACTAAGTGTGTTGGGAAAAGATAATTCAGAGGAAGTATACTAAATAGCAGCAAACATGAATAACTGCATGCAGGATTACTAAGGCACAGCAAGTTCTCTTAGTCCACAAAAAGGAGAAAATATGCCCAATCTGCCCACATGTTTTAAGACACAATCTTCTGTGATGTCATTTTTGATACTTATCCACAGTGAAATAAAAAACCCTGGGTGTCTCTGGTTTTGAACTGGAACTCCACAGGGAGAAATCAAGTTACTTACTAATCTTAGAATTGTTGAAGCTATGGAGTGTCACTTCATCTGGACTGCCTCTTATTAAGGTAGGAGAAACCCTCCGATATACATCGTACAAGAAAAATTCAGAAATTGCAGTAATTCATATTTTAGTTGCTTGGCAACACTAACAGCAAACCTTTATTGTTCTCCCTGCCAAAATGCAGAATTAGTGACAATAGGAAGATGTAATCTAGTGCTTGTAATGGACCACAAAAGCTGTAGTAATTCCACTGCAGAGGATTCTATTACCAAAGGAAAAGTGCCAATCTGTTACAGCTGACTTGTAATTTAAATAATTTCTTAGAATAATGGTTTGAAAATTATTTTTGTCTTAGATTAGTAATATATTGCAATATTAACATAGTATTGAAAAAGGCAACACAGAAAAATGAAAAATTTTAGAATGCCTACATATCAATGTAAGACAAATGCTAGTTGATTGTTGCCATAACTGATTTGCTTGTAACAGGAAGAAATGGTCTTTAAGTTACAAAAATGCATCTAATAAAATAAAACTGAGTACAGGATTCCTTACCTCTTCTGAGATGTGGCAAAAAACCTAAAGATCAAGGTGATGTGAAATTAGATTCTTTTAAAAATTACCACTTTTTGTACCCACTGTTATATTGATAATAAGACCTGAGTGATATAGAGATTTGTGCTGTTCCAGAGAATAATCAGTCCTGTTCTGAGACACCACTTAGAAAATTTTAAAGAACTGTAGATAGAGGCTACTGTTATCTGGAATAACAAATGTGTTGCACCAATCCTGTACACCTAAAGTAAGAAAAAAAAAAGAAAAAATATATAACATTGCTGAAATCCTCATAAACTGAAGAGTGTGAAGTTCAGGAAAAAACCTACTTACTTGTGTAATAAGCCTCAAACTAATTTGCCTCAAGCACTCTCAGAAATGTCATTAAAAGTAAATGCAACTTAAAATGAACACAAAGGCAACTCAGGTTATAAAATCTGCCATTTAAGGAAGACAAAACTCTTTACTACAAGTATTCCACTGCAAAAGGGGAGAAAAGAAACTGTTGGGAATCCACTTCTCAAGCAGCTTCAAGCAAGGTTTGGAAGTGGTCTCCAATTTACCACTTTCCATGGAGTTCCTGAACTCTGGACAAGGTGCAAAGAACACCTCCACTCCAAGAACAATAGCTTCAGACATATACTCTGTGTAAATTCACATTCACATGCTGAAGGTGTTATCTCTCCTCTGTATCCTTCTGCCTCACACACTGTCAGACATCCTAGAAATAGGATCACAGCTCCATGACCTTCACTGCCTTTGCCCTTCTGCCAGTTCCTGCCACAGGACACAATTACCAGTTTCATCCAGTTTACCAGTTTCATCAAGGGACACAACTCCATCTGCTCAGCTCTCAACCTGTCCTCTTCAAGCTCATGTTTCCTTTGAAACTTTTGTCATCCCCAGCAAACTGGTAATTACATGGAAATATACTAGCTGCCTG
This sequence comes from Ploceus nigricollis, assembly GCA_013399945.1. Taxonomy (NCBI): domain Eukaryota; kingdom Metazoa; phylum Chordata; class Aves; order Passeriformes; family Ploceidae; genus Ploceus; species Ploceus nigricollis. The sequence goes on from VXBC01011817.1 coordinate 110,712, forward strand.
CATTCAGTTGCTTGGCTATGCCATGAGGTGGGAGGGTTGGAGGGGCAAGAAAAACAAAACTAAAGCCAAACCCAAGCTACCCAACAAGAAACAAGCACAAAGCTTCACCAACATTAACTGCACATAGTGAGCACTCACCTAATTTTTTATGTAAAAACACATACTTCTCTGGAGGTGAAAAGATATTACAGATTAGGAATGTCAACTAAAGGGTATTCTCATTCTAGCACCATTCTCTAGCAAAACTAACTTAAACTTCTGATTAAATGATCAAAAGCTTATTTAATGACCTCATCTGTTGCTTAGGGCTCAGCTTAATAGACAGTAGGAATAACATACTACAAGGTACTCTAAATATACTTTCACACATTTGAAATGTCTCTAAAAAAGATGACAAAAGTGAATGTATTAAATAAGAAAAACTAAAGTGTACAAGGTACAAAAATAAAATTCCTTTTTGGTTAGCAGCAGTCTGATCTGACTCACTTGCCTTGCTAAGTAGGCAAGGTTTCACAAGAAAAAGAAAATGGAAAAGACCAACTAGTCTCACTGCAGACGCCTCTGCATTAAAAGCAGAACAAAAATGGCACAAGATCATTGAAACTGAGATTCATTTTTTCATTAACAAATCAGGTAAGTTTCAACTCTTCATAAAAACAAAAATGCAAGACACCTAAAGATAAGTCTCTTAAAAACATTAATTATACTTTTCACATTTTTAGCTCAAATTTCTAAGTTTTCTACAATTCAAATAAGGCAAGTCTATTGTTCTGTGCACAACGTGCCTTATAACAACAAATTAAAACCCATGGCAGATTGGGTCTCCATGCTGCCAAATGAACTGCTTACTGCCCATAATCTCTTTCCTCCTATCTCCTTTCTACTGCTATGTCTTCCTTTCACTCTACATCCCTTTGTCTTTTTTCTCAGTGGACTCCACACAGTCTCTTCCTCCCAGCTGTGTAACAAGAAGCTGTTCAGAAGTCAGTAATTATGAATTCCCTGTGCACCCTTGAGACACACTGGAGCACAGAAAAGGGGCCAAAGGAAACTTCCATGGTTACTACGGAGTAGACCACTCAGATGAATACATCAGTTTCTGCTGTTTCCCAATTCTATTGCCCCAAATTAGGCTCTGCCTCATCTAAAGGCAGAATGAGAAAGAACAGGAAGGTGATATATGCTCTTTCAGTTAACTGCTTCATGGATTTTACCTAGCACTGTGCAAACCAGTTCTTTCTTCATACCTTGTAAAGTTATCTTTATATGCTCCTACACGCACTAGTTTTATTGAACTATGTTACTAAGACTGTTTAAAAAAAATAACTTGTAAAAGTTCATTTGTGGAGATTTCCAAGAGAGATTCATGCACGTATAATGAGGCTGCAAATGATCTCGAAAAAAACACCTGGTCTAGGAGTGGTTTAATATATTAATTATTTATAAAGAATATACAGAATTTATAAACAATAATTTATAAAGAATTCTTTATATCTTTTACTATTGCGCTATCCTGAGGTCTGCTATTAGTTATTCAATGAAGGCTCAAATTTTTATTTCCTTGTAACTTTCCAGGCATTTAATATAAATGAAACAGTCTTCACAGTCTATTAATCATAAGCCCAATTACAAGAAAGTCCTAATTAGCCCTGTCTAAATGTACCTATCAGGTTATTAAGTTAATTAAGAGACATTCTATCTTGCCCTGCAATTGGTAATGGTAACTACACAACAATCACATTTTAACTGTACAGACTTTTATAGACTATGGCACAGCATTCACAGATTCTGGCTGCGTTACACTCTTTCTTTCATGGATTAAATTAGAAGTTTAAATACAATTAAATACAGCAAGTCTTCACAGTCATGTTAGTAGTGACTTAGTCAATAAAGAAGTCATGAGGGGCTAGATGTCTCCCAGCTCACCAGTCAAGAGTATGTCCACTTAGGAAAAGAAGAATTGCTCTCCTGGCACCACAGAGTTATTGGAGATATATGCATTGACTACAGTGAAGCTTGGACGCTTAGACACCTAAATTTAGACTTGCTAACCCCTTCATACAGGCTGTAAGTAAACAAAGAAGATACAAAATTGAGGGAAAAATTGTGGAAGGACAGTAGGTTTAAGAAACTTTTCGATGACTGACACTTTTTTGTTAGAATTCCATTCCGATTACTGCAGTAATAAAGCATGGAAACAAAAATAAATATTTTTTTAAAGTATATTTTAACATTATTCTTACTGACTAAATTAAGAGTCTGAAATTCTTAAATGAGAGCAGAAATGACTGCTTAAATGACTGCTTCTACCAAAAAAAGATTAATTTCTATGGAAATAAATGAAAAATACCAGCATCCTTCTTTTGGAAAACAGCCAGGCTTTAAATATTCTTGAGAAATTTTTAATTAAAAGTAGTAGAATCACATATACTATAACTATGAACGAAATGGACTTCAACATACTTTATGTTCACAAAATGATCATCACATCTCCCTATAAAATAAATTATTCAATCGTACACAAATTTCTACACAAATAAAATTCATATGCCCGTACCATACCATTTACTTCAATATAAAATAAATAATAGATAGCAGAATAACAGCTGAGAGCAAATAGTAGTCCTATGCAGCTTGCGCATGAAAATATTCAGACTTTTACCTGGAATTGACAGGTAATTGATAAAAAATTTTCAGTCAACACATTCTTTTTTCAAAACCTCACTGATGCCATTTCAGACAGCTCTGCAGTTAAATTTAGTATCACAAGACTGTAGTACACAGCATAGGAACACAACCCACAGAGAAATTACTTTGGACATAGAAGTAAAATGAAAGTACAAAGCTGATATGGTGGCTCTGATGCTTTGGTGCAAACAAAATTCCCCCAAAGGTGGCATTGTGGGGGAAATCTAAGGTATGGGACTAGTGGCACAGGTAACATTTCATAGAATGAGAATAACAGGAGAAAGTCTGGAAACAAACATCATTGAATAGCTGTCTTTCTTAAGCGTTCATCTACTAAATATCTGTACCAATTCAATAAGAAAAGACGAATTTTGAGGGCTATGTTACTAACCATTTTTTAGGGGGACTCTGGAGAGCAGAATGGAAACAGCAGACTGGTTCCACTATAAATCCTTTGCAGATCATATTGCAGATCAGTTCCCTGACTCAAATGAACTAGCTCTATCTGAAATAATTCCAACTCATGCACGTAATACTTGATAAAATACTTAGGAATGCAGGGGGTCTGGTGGACAATTTCAAACTTTCACTGAGTAAGTTCATGACACTTTATCAAACTCCACCACACACATTATAACATGCAATATCTATCTGAGCCTCTTGCTGCATCTTTGCACTTATTTCTCCTTTGAGTTTTTTTTCCTCTCCTAATCTCAGTATTTCAAATATCATTGTCTCTAATCTATTTTACCACTTCTGAGTTCACCAAATACTTTTAAACACCTCCAGTCTGTGACTTTATTGAAATATTTCCTTTCTCCCATTCAAGCATTCCAGGAATGCTGTCAAGAGAGAAGTCACTGCTACTAGGTTACTCTAAAATGTTAAATAATTCTCAGTAGAAGAAGAAAAGGTTAAAGACATGCTGTCAGAGATGCCAATCATGGTAACAGCTATCATGTTTTCTCCCATAGTTTAGTTTTCAAGTCACAAAGATTTCCTATGATAGCTTATACCTCTTTCTGCAATCCTGTATCTCTGCATGACAATCTCATACTTGTGGAACTATGCCTACCATACCATTATCTTAACTCAGCAAGGATTTATCAAATGAGGTAGTTCATGTTATTGCAGAAACACTGTTAGGTTTCCCTGAAGCGTAATTCAGAAGCCTTCCTCAGTTTCCATCCACTCTATCAACTACTGAAATTCTGCCCTCAAGGCATGCACTTCGCAGTTCAGCCAAAGAAAATGAAAACTGCTGGTTTTCTGAAAGGTCTGTAGGACTTACATCAAAAGAAATACTCATAGATAAAGATGAGGAAAGACTATTACAACCTGGACTTAAATTACAGGCATAAAACAACAGTGACTGCACATCACTGCCTTACCTAAAAGCTAACTCAATAGGCTGGAGCTGATCTTTCTCTGATCAGCTGAAGTAATCTCCTTTCAATTTCAAGGTCTAAGTTGAAATCACTTGTTCCACCATGTGCAATGACTCATTACTGCAATTGTCAAAAAAAAATCACATTGTATTTCCAGTTTAAGCTTCACTGACTTAGCTTCAACCTGTCTGACACATTTTTGAGGAAGGGTAATGCTAGTAACTGAAGTAGCAGGTATTTTTGTGGCTACCTCTGGTAGGCTGACCCCAACCAGCAGCCAAGCACACACCAGCCACTTATTCATTCCCACCCTCAGTGAGATGGGGAAAATTAAAATAACAAAACCAAGAAAAATTAATGGGTCAAGATAAAGACAGCTTAATAACCACAGGAAAGAGAGAAGGAAAAAAACGAAAATCAAAGAACAAGTGACACCAAGGCAATCACTCACCACTTCCCACTGCCTTGCCAGTCTGCAATCAACAGATATTTCAGAACATTTACTCCCCAGGTTTAATTAGTGAGCATGAAAATATATGGCAAGGAATATCTCTTTGCCCAGGCTGGGTCAGCTGTTCCAGGTGTGTCCCCTCCCAACTCATCCCCCCCCGGACCTGCTTGCTGGTGGACAGAGAGAAGAACAGAGGAAGCCTTGAGCCTGTGCAATCACTGCTAAGCAACAGCCAAAAGGCTGGTGGACCAACACTGTTTCAGCCACAAATCTGAAATACACCAACATATAGGCTTGCTGTGAAGAAAATCCAGTCCCTGTCAGACCCAGTACAGTACCACTATGGAAAGCGTTATCAAGGGTTTATGAGTGGTGATCAGGAGAAAGCCAGATATGAAAAAACCAATTGGTATATTGAGGAGTTGATTCAGTAAAGCCCTTAATCTTAGATATTCTTTATGCCTGAGAAGTAAATAATTACAAAGCCATGGGCATGCTTAAAATGCTTTGATGAGTTAGATCACTGCTCTGTGACTTTAGAAGACTTTAGAATTACAAACACTTCCTTCCTTTTTCCTGGAAGCCAACAACAACAACAACAAAGTAAATTAATGTTTTGAAGAGTAATGGAAATCCTTTCAATTGCATCCCATGGAAAACTTTGATAATACACATTTTTAAAATGTGTGCAGCAACCACCACACTTCCCAGGTGCTTTTCTTTCTCCTCCCAAACACTTCCCCAGTAACTTTGCATTACTACACCATTAGATTTGTTCAAGTCATACAGAAAGACAAATGTGAGATGATGTTTTAAAACATTCTACTGACCTGTGTGTATAGTCAAAGTTATTAAATATTCATTAAAATTACTATAAAAATTGCTTTTCTACTTTTTTTAATCTTGACCAAGAATTTTAAAACTATTCACATGGAACTTCAAATAATAACCAGCAATTACAGTGACACAAAATGGAGAATGTGAGTTACCAGAGTCTAGGGTGGAGAAGTTCTAACACAGATTTAATTACCTTGACTTTAGCTGCCTACATAAATTAAGGCTAAGTTTGCTCCAATAATGTTCACTAAACAAACGTCAAAGAAGTTAATACATGCTCCCTGATTGTTAGAAATTACTTAAATCCTGTCATTTGGAAATGTTCCTTTAGTACAGCAACTAAACAACTACAAGCAATATGCAGTATAATTACAAGTTTTAATCACACACTTTGAATAGATTAATATATATTCAGATACACATCTTCATTTCCTGTTATTTACCTGTGAGAGACTGACTTAGTCTCATTAGACTTCATATCAGTGTTGTAATCAGCTTTTTAAATAGATCTAAACGTTTAATATGGAACAATACAACAGAGACTTCTCAACTGGAAAGGTCAGAATTTCTTGCCATGGAAAAATCTGGAAATTAATTTTCACCACAGCAAAACACAAAGAGGTTTTTTTATATTTGTAGAATTTATATACTGCAATTGTGCCTGGAACTCTTTAAATAATAATAAGTGCTTTTTACATAGCATTTTAAGAAGACAAAGAGGTTATTTCACATGTAAGCAGTTGCTTGATTAACTTAAAACTGCTTGTACCCTATTCTCCCCCCTCCCCCCACAGGAAAGGTCACACTGATTTGCCTGTCGCAGGTTAACACAAGATGTGCAGTATCTTGTCAGGGTAACCACCACTGCAGACTCTCTGCAAGGTCTAAAATCTTTTGAGAACGCTTAGTCAAGTTCAGTTTGGTTCAACACTACTTACACTCAGTGCTTCTCTAACTGCACCTGGAAAATCTTTTTACTATTACAAGTAACACTTTTATATTAAGCTATTTCAACCAGTGTCCACTTAAGTACAGACAAAGCTTTTGCTTAATTAACACAGTTGAACTTTGCTATTTGAAAAAAAAAAAAACCAACCACAATAAAATTGGAAATAATTGGTCTCTTTATTGCATGAATACAAGAATCTTTTGCTATGCAGAAGCCATCAGTCCATAGATTTAACAAAACTTGATTATAAATGCATGAATTAATAATATTCTAGTAAATATCTAAATAACCATGTTAACTAATAAAAAAAGAAATGTTGACTAATTTGTTTTTATACTCTAGAGATCTTCCTCCATTTTGTGTACTATTATCTGCTAAATGTTACCACATAATACTGGCAACTATTTCATTTCTAAAAGATATCAGTGTACCTGAATCTATCTTCAGCCCCAACCAGGAAGACCCTTAATAATTCCAGTTCAATTGAAAGCAACATCCACCTCTGATAGCTTCCATATGGATTTTTATCATCCATCAGTTAAGCCAAAATACCTCTATGCTTTTCCTCATCAGCAACCAAGATGACAAAGAAAATGCTTCAATGATTTTTTTTTCTCTTAACATTTTTTGCAAAGTTCTGACAGATTTCTAACATTTTCTGCCATCACGGATTATCTCTTTGTTTCAAGTCAAATTAAAATAGGTATTTCTGCTCCTTAAGGCAAAGAAACTTCTGAAAATTATGATCCAATCATAATCAGACTAAAAAAAAATTGAAAATTGAAGATTAAAAACACATAGGGAAAAAGACATGCAGGTGTCCATTTTGACCTAAACAGAGCAGCAGGCTTGAAGTATACAGGTTTAGAATGCAGTATGAACTGTTAAGAATCAGGCAGGTGAGACACAGTGGCAAAATTACACAGAAATGGAAATGTTAACACTGTGCACAGAGGTACCACGCTCTACATGCCTCCAGCCACTTTCCAGGGTTCCCAAACTGCTTCCCACTGGCACTACCAGGTTCATTGCTCTGCCTCAGCCCTGAGAAGTTACAGTCACTGCCTGTCTCCACCTAAAAATGGCTGCAATTTGGGGAGCACTCCCAGGCTGCCGTCTGGGCTTCTCCCAGAAATCAGGCCCTTCGGGGCTGGGGTTTCAAAACACACACACCTGGCAAGGCTGAGGTCTGAGCCCCGGAGACGACACTACCTACTGAAGATGAACACCACGCTGCCCAGCTGGCTGCTCCTATGACAGAAAACCTATGCTTGCAAAGCAGGCACCAAGATTACCCTGCTGAAAATGCGTAGTCCAAGATCGTCTCCACTGATTTACTTGTTCACCTCATTTACTGGCTGTGTGCTGCCTTGGAATAAGACTCAAAACTCATCATGCAGGTCTCTTTTGCAATATCTCAGGACAATTTCTGTCACAATAGGTACGGTACCTTTTCCTTGCTACAGCCAGAAGATGAAAATACAATATTAAGATAGTAGTGATTTGCAGCAGACAACTGATTTAACTACATATAGGAAGGATAATATTTTACATTCTCTTTGAACACCTTGAAATGTACCCTGAAAAAAGACACAACCGTATTCCCTAGAAGGCATGGAAAAACATAAAATGTCAGGCATAATTCAGTAGTCATATTCAGAACAGCACAGATACCTAAATAATATTTAGCTTTGTTCATTTAAGAAATACTATATTTTTTTTTTAATCCTGCAGTATGTAATGTCAAAAATTCAATCTAAACATTTGTATCAGGACAGTCCTGCATTAACTTATTTCCACAACCAAAAATCAAATCCCTGTGCCTAGACACAACTACAACATTCTGTGTGGAACTGTTACTTGAATGCTCTTTTTTCACCCCAAGTCACAAAGGAAAAAAAAAAAAGCCTTAACCAGTGCACAAAGTGCATTTAGATGTCACAAAACCAAGTGAGAGATCTGATCACCATCAGAAGAAACAAAAGCCTCTCACTCTACTTCCCTGCTTTCCACAATTGTATTACCCATTGCAAAGCACCATGAGGAAGAACACATCCCCATACTTCTGCATAGAAAGAGTCACTGGAAAAATTCCTTCAGACAAGACACTTCCTTCTTAGAAGAAGGATGTTCTATGATCATGCCCAGAAAAGAATTCTTCAGCAAAAGACAACTGAGCAGAAGTGAACATAGAGTTGAACTGTATGAGGAAAATACCAAACTTTGTTGACGACATACAGTACACACATCATGGATTACATCCAGGCACATGTTTAACAGAAGAGAGGTCTAATGCCATTATTTGCTTCATTAGAAGTAACTTGCATGCCCAAGTCCTTAAAATACTCTCAACTAAGGAAGTAATGTGAAAGAACTCACAGTAGAGTTCTAAAGAGCAGTTGAAAATGGAGAACTGTGTCAATACCAAGCTGCAAAAAAAAAAAAGGCTCTGAAATGAGAGGATGTCGGACACCACTGTTTGACCTCTGAGGCCAAGTCCATTGGCTGTACAGGCTTAAGTTGGACACTTCTATCATGCCCACAAATAAACTAGGTCTGAGATAAGGGGGACAGCTAAATAAATACTAGCTTACATAAGCTGGATACATTTTCCACTCTGTAAATTATAGATTATAGCTAAGCTACACATATGATGGCAATATTAAAGCCATTAATGCAAAGCATAATTATGAAATAAGAAAAAAAATTATTATCAGTCTCTGTGTACAAAAAACACAAGCTAATGAATATATTTTTCCCAAAAGTAGCAGAAAAAATTATTTTAAAGATATAAAAAAATATGAGTACTAATAATTATATCATATGGATCAACTTACTAAAATCACTTTCTAGCCCAAACAAGGTAACTTTAACACATACACAGAACCGGTATGTTACTTGAAAGTGTCATTTGCACTTTGACTATCTCCTCCATATAAACTGTCACTAAGGATTTAGTCACCATGTCCTCACTAGCCTACCAGGGACATAACCTGCAACATCCAGGAGCTGTCCTCTGGCTCAGGTTTTCAAACAAAAGACTAAAGGTCTATACTTTACAAGAAAGCTAGAGCATTAGAAGGATATTTAAAGAGATTAAAAATTTGAGACTTTCTGTGGGTAGCAACAGCAATTATTAAGGACAGATAATTGAATTATACCTAGAACTGGAGTTAGGCCCATCATTTCCCATGAGACACTTCTACTATCAAGACTGCAATGGCTTAGGCAACTAAAAATCACTTAATTTCTAGAAGCTGAAATTTGTGTGATTTTAGATGATGATAGGGTTTTGGAGCTGTAGAGCTATTTTCAATAACAGTGAAAGCATTATTAATCTGATTTTCTAATGCTTTTTTATTTAGAAAACAATGCCTTTGAGTCACTGGTGTACGTTTTTGTTTCCGAGACTACAAAGTAACTTCCGAATCCTGACAGTGATTGCCCAATTAAAGCTTCCTGATTATTTGATTGTTCTTTATTTAACATTATACTAAATCTGCCTGGTTATGAGTGAAAGTCTTCCTCTTGTAAATCAGGGTCTCACCAGGGTCTCCCACAGGGCTCCCTGTGGGAACACAGCGTGCTCACATGGACTGCACTGCAGCCTTGAGACTTGTCAGAGCTCTGCATTTCCACACTAAGCAGTGGAGAAGGTGGGAGAAATAAATTTTTTCTTGATTGTGTGGCACCAATTAATGGGATTAATAGCACTACCAGGCACTGAGGCAACACAAAGAAAGAAGAGAAAGCAGAAAGACCATAACGAGCTCGGGGCCTTGCTGTGAAAACTCCTAGACCATGTGAAGACTGTAGGAGCCAGTGGGGTTTGCAGGCTCTATGCAGACAAACAAGACAAAGGAAGGGGAAACACAAGCGCAAAATAATACATAATAATGCAGCACGACAGCATCAGCAAATCAGGAATGTAGCCACATAACTGACTATCATTTTAGTATCCTAACTACTATATATTTTATTTCCTCTCCTTACTAGTTAACTTTTTTTTCAGTGTTTAAATGTTAAGTGATCTTCATTCTGGCCAACTTCATTCTTCTAATCTTTTTACTATTATCACAGGGAAACACAGAATAAAATAAATTCTCTTGAGTTTTTTTTTCTCCCCTGCTGTCTTTTTCTTTCAAGTATTCCTCCTTCAGGGAATAAGAAATCATGATTAAATCTGTTACTCTAGCAATTTAGTCTTCTTTTGGTGTTTATCTCTCTGCATTGTTCCTTATTGGTAAGTCTACATCCAGCTTCTGTCTCCAAATAGCTTCACTGTCTTACACTTTGTATTAGACTACAGACATTACTATCTAATGGCATTATTCTGAACCATGACACACTTAAGAGGAACTCTGAAACACTTTTTTAATTTTTTAACTGGTGTTTCTACGTCATGCAAAAGTATGTCATCAGCACAATTATGGGTGGTGGTTCATATGGCACACCAAAGGAATTTCTGCATCTGCAAACCTTGGTCTTCTCTACTTACATTTCCCTGGACATCTCTGCTTTGTCCTCATTACATAGGAAGGACAAGACTCTTCAGAATCCTTAGGAGGATAAACACCTAGGTCACACTGGGTGTATTGAGCATGTCGTACATGCAATGGACACGTGCAATTAACACAATGTGTCCGAACAGGAACACACACCACCTGCCACATTTAAATGAGATCTCTGTCCAGCACACATGGGATTCTCAGGCCTGTCCCTATGTTTCAGAGTGTCTCTATGCATTTCATAGAGCATGCACATGCACACACATTTCAGTCTGAGAAATCCCAGTACACACAGTCATGGAAATTATCCCATCTCTCTTTTCTTCTCCTTCAAATGAAATAATATCCTTAATTACACAAAAGCCCCCAATTCCATCTCTACAAAACTATCACAGAGTCTGCATCATAAACCTTTTCTCTTCTTAACTGGCCTATGCATAATTGCTTCCACAGGTTCTCTTCAAAGGTCACCTACAGCTGAAACTACCCTTCCTTTTCAGTTCTATCAATCATCTCCCATGTCTCCAGAAGAGACTGCTTTCACTTATTTAGGCTTCTAGGATGAATTCTGTTATCAACAACACAGAGCAGCTTTCCTGTACTAGTGCACCAAAACGAACATGGAACTTATGTTCATTCAGAATTCCTTTCTTTGATAGAGATACTCAACCAGAGGAATATTTCACAATCAAAATCCATTTACCTCTCCATTCATACAAATGTCAGCAGAGGCACAACACCTGTCAAATTGGAGTGCAGCTCCTTCTTAATGAAGGAGTTCATGGCACAGGAGCCAGTATTAATAGTGGTGCTAAGGACACCTTTAAGTCTCTGGTAAATCCATGCCTAAGAAATACATCCAAGATCAAGTACTAGAGATGTGAGTCAGACACTGCAAAACACACATACTATTTACATAATAAGTTATATTTTCCCTGTCTTTCTCACTCTTTGGCTATACTCTCAGCAATGACCACCACTAGAACTTTTCTTTAAAAAAAGAAACTACAGATTCCAGGTAACCATTTGACAGTACAGACTAAGATCATAAAAATAAAATAGAAACGAAAAAGAACATGCTGGCAATATAGCCTTAATCTTTTTCATCCCACCCCCTCCCATGTCCTATCCTTTCTCACTCTCACACTCAGCGTATTCACACGGTCTGCTTCCTCCTAATTTGTTCAGCCATCCTCCCTAATTATTCAATTCCCTCTTCTGCTCCTTCACAGAATCAACTGGGCTTCATGACATTCCCCCAACCTATGGGGAACTGCACCTTTAAAAGACAAGATCTATATGAAACTAAAAACACACAAGCTTTGCAGATCTCTCATGCCCACCTAGTAGCTTGCTACTGGAGAAAAGCAGTTGTCCTTCTCTCCCTCCCTTCACCCTCAGGCCACCTACATTTTCTCTCCCAAGTCAATGACATATTCCTCATCAGACTACATGGTGAGCCACTGAGCTCAGCCTACTGAACAATTTTCACTTCTTTGTAGACTTCATTTTCTTCTATTTCATATTCCCAAACTGGGTAACTGTAACATGACACAACCACCAGTTCTGGAACAAGGACAGCAGGAATGTGCAGCCAGAAATGAAGATGAACGGGACCTGCAACAACTGGCTATTAAATCAGCCTCACAGTCCATAGTCCTGAATACTAAACTATCAGAGTGTCTGGAGTAAAACAAACTATGAGAGGAGGACAGATTCAATTAAAAAGGCTCCAACACAGTTGAAAGACCCAAACTCTCATGATTCCTGCCCCAGAAAGCAGCTCCTACAAAAGCCAACAAAAGAGCTATTGTATAGTAAGTGCATTGTACCAGACACTATAGAGAAATATCATTTATGAGTAGAGTGATTTCATTTCTTGAATATTGCAGGGAGCTGGAAAATGAGGAAGGAGAAAGGATGTTTCACATAAATACATAATTAAAAGTTTCCACTCTCTGGATGAACAGAATTTTTTTAAGAGGCAGCTAATGTAAAATAGCCTTCTATTTATCATGGGTAATGCACATGCATTCTTCATTTTGTATGTGCATTTCTCATAACTGTAACACATCTCCTCATAGTGCTATATACGCTCTATATATATATATATATGCCAAAATCTGAGGTGTTTCACTGGAAATTCCATGTTTAAAGCAAGGATAATACTTGAATTTTATTTGAATAAGGGAAGAAAACTGCCCAAATCAACAGAAGAGCAAAACCAGAGGGGCATCATAACTACAGTCAAACGATTCTGCCTGAACATTTATAGATGAAACTAAAAATAAGTATTCAGTAAAACGGAGTAGAAAAAGGAGAATTGACAAAGCACAGCATATGGGACCTGACATAAAAGTTAAGGCCATCAAAAATGTGTCCATTGCAAGCTTTTTAAAAGGACCTGACATAAAAGTTAAGGCTATCAAAAATGTGTCCATTGAAAGCTTTTTAAAAGGATATTACCCTCTCTGCTAAGAGCAGATTTGGGTGTTGGGCTGTCTTTGCAAAGGCATAGGTGCATTTCAAGCTCTTTACCTGTGTCCAAGGATGAAAATCTGTAATCTTTGTTTCTCCTATCAGCTGTGTGCTGCTTTTCATCGCCTTCAGTAATGTGTGAGACAGCCCACTGCTTTAATCAGGAGACCAAGGGTTTCCTATCAACTGTATTTGAAAATACTCTTACTTACACTGGTTTTGAACCACATCTTAGGGTTTCAGGCAGAACAGACTCTTAATATAGAACCCATCCTTCTGTCATACTTCACAGCTCCTATGACATTTCTTAGGAGAAAAAGCATGCATCTGTGCAAGGGGGATAATACCCAACACAGGAAAGAACACCTCATTTTTGTCTGAGTAATTACAGACACTAAAGTGTTTGGGAAGTATTTGTTCCAAAAGTTGGTGAACACAAAAATGCTTCCAGCCACCTCTCATAGTCCAGAGGTAAAAAAGTATCTCTAGCCTTCCTTACTCATACAAAAACACATATGTTTTCCCAGAAAAATAAAATATCATAAGATTTAAAAAAAATATTAAAAATCACTGTACAAAAAAAATCCCAAATAATAATTATTCAATTGAAAATGAGAAATTAGTCCCCACTTTTGTATTTGCATAAATAAAACAAATGAAAATATGCAAGTGAGAATAAAAGATATTGCTAAAAAAAGGAAAGAATATTGATTAGACACTCAAAATAAGAGGCAAATTGTAAAAGAACATGATGTTAAAATACTCTTAAATATTATGTTTCTAACTCAATTTAAATATTATGTTTCTAGCTTCCATTTACTAAGTAAAACTTTTAAAATAAGGAACACTAATAACGGGCATCTGTCTAGGTGTTTCTTTTCAGTCAATGCCATGATAAAGCAGATACCTAAGAAACCCACTTGCTCCAGAACAGTAAAATAGCACATCACGTGCGACAGAGAAGCTGGTTAAGGTACTATCTGTTCCCTTCCCTCCCAGAAGCTGCTAAAAACACAGAAGGCTGAGACTGTGATGACTCTAGAGTATGGATACTATCTAGCCCACTCAGAAAAGCATAGCTAAATAACAGCAAAGAACATGTTAGAAAAAAATACAGGCTGAGTTAAAACTGTCAAAGTATTTTACTTTATATTTGCCACTTAACATTGATCTGTTGTACCAAAAGGACTGGACTAATCAAAAGAAACAAAACAAATTGAAGAACTTACTTCAATACTACTAATGTAATCCAAAACTTTGAAGATACTTCATAATGTGATAAAACACAAATAAATAAGACCAGTAGTAATGGGCTTATTTTGATCCAGACTAATTAATTATTAGACAGGTTGCCAGAAAAAATTCAATATCATATCTGTTAGCTTTACACCTTACCATTGAGCAGCCAGGCTTTGCTGATACATGATGGTGAGAACGACTCAAGTGAGAACTACTTCTCATTTTCCCAGGTATTTTTTGATGCAAGATAGTTATGCCCTCTGCTCCCCCTCTCAAGAAACAAAGTAATTGTCATTTTGAGAGTTTAAAAATATTAAAAGTTAATGTAACAAAAGGATGCTAGTATGATACTTTCACCTTATCATTCTGTATTTTAGATACAATTCTTCCAATTAAACTACTACTTGGATTTTTATTTATTTCTGTGTCCGTTGCCAAAGAATTTTTTTTTTAAAAAGCAATTAAGAAATCAATTAAGAGAGCCCACTTTTCCATTTCAAGCAAGTATTTTTGCCACTATGGAAACAAGTTTTATGTGATTACTATCTATGTTCTTGGCCACACAAGTGCATACCTGTATCTATGATCTCTTTCACTGTCTTCTTTTAAAGTCTTCAACTAACTTCAAACAAATTCCCAGAGGAGTAAGCATCACAAAAATGCAACTCCTTTTATATGCTGAGTCAGGCAGCAAGATAGTGTAATTTTCCTCATTCAGAAACATTTTTTCGTAATCTTAGATTACACGGGAGAGTAGAATAATTACTGCCTCAACCACAGGGAAATTTCTGACATTTGTATCCTGTTGGTCATCACAAAATCCAAGTAATACGCATAAAGCCATTGCTTATGGAACTGTTTGTTAATGGAAAAGGGTGTGTCTGTCATTTTAATTAGGGTCTTTCATTTGTTTTCCCTTAAAGATAAAGTTATCTAAGGCAACTATGAGAATATATGATGAATTCTCCAAAATGCAAAGGACATCTCTACACCATTTTCCCCTTTGACTTACATTCCCCTTAAATAAGTCTTCTACTTCAGTGCACATTAAGGTTACAATAACACCTTACTGTAACAGGCACCAACAAAAATTAGAACTTGATTGTGATTCCCTACCCCCATACTGTGTAAGACTGCAGCATTTCTAGATCACTGTTGGTTTCCACACATTATTTGAAAACCAGCTAATACTGGCTTCCCTGCAACAGGAACTGCCAGGCTGAAACACTGTCACTGGCTAATCAGTTAGTGCCTAAAATGATCCTTGTGATGTCTAAGTACTGAAAAACTCAGCCTTTCAAAGGCTCCATCTAGCTGCTTGAAATCAAATGCTTCACTAAATACATTTGTGTAATCCATAATACAGACTCTTTCAGGCTAGCAACAGAATTTAACCCATTAAGTATAATACCAAAATACTCAAAATTTAGAGGTTTTGAGCAACCTCAAAAGAAAACAATTCTTTGAGCTCACCTCTATCATTCAAATTGCAGATATTGCAGCTTGAAACATAATTTTATACTGTGGGAAATTGTGAACTGGCTAATTAGACATTCAAGTTGACTGTGTCTACCTTTGTGTATTTAAGAACCAAGGGTAAACATTGCTTCAGAAGACAGTCCAAAACTCCAAAATTCATCACCAAACTTAAAGTCGGTCGTAAGATGCACTATAGATAGTGTTCATCACCAAATAGGCTAAGGTTTAAGTGAAAAGTGTAGTTATTTAATTTAAATAATGGACACCACTGCATAATATACATCAATAATTCTATTTCATTTAGGGAAATAAAAACCATCATAGATTTAAAAAAAAAAAACAGTTTCACATTGTATTTGCTTCAGTAATTATGTCTCCTAAAGAAAGAAAAAAAAAGCTGAAGGTGGTATTATAAAGCCTTTATGTTGTTTGAAATAAAAATTACAGTTCTAACCCCACATTACTTGGAGAAAAAAAATCTTAGGTAACCATGAGTTTGTCATGCTTACTTTGAGAAGAGTTATTTTGGCTTTTTATAACTCAAAGAAATTGTAGTTCTTGGGTTTGCATAACAACAATGTACCTGCTGGATGCTTTTTAGCAGCACTTCTAGAAATAAAAAAATTCCAAAACACTAAATTTATCTCAGAGCTCTTGAAGATTTTTTGCAATCTGTTCTCAAGAGTGCTGATCCAGCTTTCAAATTCACAAAAACTAACTGTCAGGTTGCCCAAATGAGAGCACAACTGGATGCTAAAGAGATACACTTGTACAGAAGAATAGATGTATGGATACAGGCAGCAGGATTATTCATTGAGATTATTAGCACACAAAAAGAACTTGTTGGATTGGATGCTTGAAATGCAAAGTGGGTCAATACTTCACTCAGACAGAAATGAGTGGGCGCTGATTCTGAATACTCTGTCCTAGCCAATTTTAGGCACATACCTCCTGTTCACATTTTAGAAAGATGGAAAAAAAAACCCACAACAACGAAGCTTCATCACAGAAATAATTCATACTTAGAATTCCTGTTACATTCCAAGTTAATGTGGAAAAAAAAAAGAATCTAAAAAAAATCAGGTAGTGCCATGGTATGTGTTACCACGAAAATCCCAGAAAAGAGGCATTTCTAAAGGGCATTCCTCAAATCTAAACTCGTTGTCTAACCACAGTATTCTCAGATGTCAACAATCTCTTATGAAAGATGTCTAAGCCTTCAAAATCAAAAGAAAAAAAGAAAAGAAACCCACAACAAAAACTACACAAAACAGGATAAGGATGCTCATGAAGCCTGACAGAATATAAGGGTCAATCTAAGACCTTATGGTCAGCACTAACACCTGCATGCCCTGGGGCATTTCGAAGCTTCGTTATAGGTTCACAGCAATCTTACCTGCAAAAATCTTGGGCTGAAATCTGAAAGACGAAATGGCAGAGAAGTAACAGTTTTGAAAAGTCATGACCTGGGGATCTACATTCAAAAGGGAAAATGAGGCTGCAGTATCAAAGTTGTTTTGCAATCTGTCTTAAATCTCAAAATTGACACAGTCTCAGAAGTACACAGTAATTCCCGCCCACCTTCCTTCCCACCTCTAACCCATAAATAACAATTTACCTTGTAAAAATGTTTGGAATCAAGTGAATCTGGGCTGAGTAACCATTCATAGCTGAGTGGATAGGGCTTCCTACTATGTGTTAACAGATACTGGTAGTCAGTAGAAGACCAATGCCTGCTGAGTCAGCTTAAGCTCATTAATTCTTTCTCCAGGAAGTTACTCCTCACATTTCTTTACAGAGAAGGAAACAACCAAGGCAGAGCCTAAGGTCTTCCTGCATCTCATGTGTCAGCACTTCTCTTGAACACTTCTCTTTCACACAAATAAGGAATATAATTCAAGTGTCAAACCACACAAAATTTCAGCAAAGGTGTTCTTAAGTAGGTACTGCTGGTTAATGAAGTACAAAAATCCCTAACCGCTGTAACAGAAGGCCACAAATACAGGACAGCATGGAGAAAAGAGACACAACCAGGATACTGGAACACAATGACCTACTAGCAAGAGCACCTACTGCTCTTAACTGTAATGCAGGGGAATTGTACTTCACCTTCAGTACACCGCCAACTGTTCCATCCATCAGCATTCTGTGCCTTTGTAATTGTCTGAAATCAATGGTGTAAAGTCCCCCTGATCACTGATTATTCATTAAGCAAGTATGAAATACAATCTGTTTATGCATCACTATCCCTGCCCTCATCTCAGAAAACTCACAGGTCCTCTCCCCATGTCCTTCTTTCCTGTGACTGCCCTCACCTTCCCTGTTTTCTTTCATGCACTCCCTAAAACGTTGACTTGAAGCATATATTGAACAATTACAGTCACAACCTGCTTAGCAGATAACACTGGAGAAAACTGAAGCCAAGTCCACTCTGTTCTGAGTTGGTGTGAGAAAATTAGTATTCCCTGAAAAAAAAGATGGCTGTCATCCATGACAAGTGACAGTTAATTAGTATCCAGACCAGAAGCGGTAGAAGAAAATGGTAGCTGTTCCTGGATGAAAGACAAAGCACAGATCTCCTTTTGCAACATGTCAGAACTTTTAGACACATGAAAAACTGATGTGCTAGTGACTATATCTGACTGTGAACACATGGTATTCTTGAAACACCACAAAGCACATCTAATAGGAATACTAGTGTAGAGTACAAGATTCATCTGTGCATAGTCTTTGATCAATTCCCATCAACTTCAAATGCCTGTCTTCCTTTTTCTAAGGACTACAAGATCAAGCACAGGCTGCAGATCTTCAAGAAACTGTTGCGAACAAAAAGTACATCAAAAAATTAAATATGTAAGTAGATTTTAAATGGCCAATGAGGATGTAGAAGAGATAAGAATCATGATCTTCTTCTTCCCATGGAATGGGAAGAATGGATTAAAATAACTGTAAACAGCTGTAGGAATGCTATACCCCTATATCTTAAAACCAGTCTCTAGTATTCAAGTGTAAATAGATTTCACACCAAAAAGTCCTCCTGGTATACAGGAGTGCACTAAGAACCTGTACACAGCCTGCACAGTTACGCAAAGAGCCTTTCACAGATTCTTTTCATCACAAGGAAATTCCTGCATTACAAAGATTAGTGAAATACGTGGTGACACATGAAATGCTGAAACAAGTACAACTTCTTAATCTTTCTCTTCACTATTGATAACCAAAACATCCTACAAGAATCCAAATAGAGACAAGCATCTTATACTACAGAGAAACTAGGTTAAAACACAGTGACTCAGAGCAGAGATGTCAAGTGGTTCGCTTGAATTTTAATGTGTAAACCTATGGGTTAAGGAAATTTAGAATGAGAGCTGTCAAGGGCCTAACCCTTGAACAACCCCAAAGCACTGAATTCCCATTGAAATAAACAAGCGTCAGTTACGTACTTAGACCTAGCAACACAGCTCATTGAACAGAATTTTATTCAGGAATTGACCCACACAAATGTTTCCATTTTTATCAATTCCTTAACTAGAAAAATCACCTGCTGTTCCCTAGTACCCAGTTACTGTTCCATCAAATGGGGCTTTATTTATTGCAAAATAAAATCATCTAACACTGCTAGCACTGAACCAGCACAGTCTACGTCAACAGCCTATGCACACAAAAAATATAAAAACAGACCGCTAGTGAACAATTTTCTAACTAAATTTGAACCTTTCTCATGGAGGGTGGCAAAATACACACTGAAGACCAGGCGTTAACCACACCAGAATAAGAGAGACTTCATACATAGTAAGCTTGATTGAGAACAAGTTAAATACTGAAAAAAGGAGACTTGTGCCTTGTGATAATACTGCCAGAGCGCAGTGCATAATATATGTGCATTTAGATGTTTAAAACTGCATGAGAAACAGGATGATAAAATTGAAATAATCACGATTGCTCTAGTACCCTTTCAAATTCTAAGTATTCACAGCTTACGTACTGAAATAGTAAAATATGCACATCTGTGCATCTACAAATCCCTGCAAGTGCATCGCTGTGAGAAAACGTTAAATCTATAGCAAAAACACGGTGTGTAACTGCAGATAAAATTTTCAGAAAACACCATCGACACGGACTTTTCGCAGGACAGACTTCTTTCCGAGTGCCCGGTGCAGAGGGTGTGTTTCCCGGTGGGAGGCACCCACCTGTCCCTCACCGCTGGCCGGGCACGGAGGGGCAGCGCCTCGGGGCTCGCCCGCGGGCCGCGCGGCGCCCGGAGCTCAGCGCTTCTGCCCGGGAGCCGGCGGGGGTTGGAAGCGCCGCCTACCCTCGCCGCGCACGGCGGGTGCGCGGTCGNGGGATAGCCGGGAAGGGAGGGATGCGCGGAGCTCCGGCGCTCGGAGGGGCGTGGAGGAGAGACACGAGGGCACACGCGTGGTGCGGGGCGGCAGGACAGGGTGAGGGGCGCCGAAGCAGCGCCTCAAACTCATCCTCGCCCCTACGTTCACCTGGGCTGCGCGGGGGACCGAGGCCATCGTGGGGACACCCCCGCCCCCACCGCTGTCCGCCGCGGAGGAGCCGGCCGGCAAGAGCGCACCTTACCTCGAAGAGGGGACCGATCTTATTCTTCTCCAGGTAGGCTTGGATCCTCGTCTGCTGGTGAGACGCCATGAAGAGCTCCGGGGGCGGGGGCTTGAGCTCGTCTCCCCCGGCGGCGGCTGCAGTCCCTCCGGCTGCTGGCGGCTTACTCCTCCGCTGCACAAGGGCTGCCACAGCGGGAGAGGGCGGAGGCGCTGCCAAAGTCCCCGGGACGGAGCTAACTGAGGTAACTGGGGGCGGGGGGAAGGAGCCGGGTGCCAGTCGCCCGCTTAGCTGGGCGCGGGGCTGGCTGCCCTCAGGGAGCAGCGGGTGGGCGCTGCCTGGAGCGGAGCATGGTGCAGGGAGGAGAGGAGCTGCAAAGGCGGCCCCGAGCCCGCGCCGCTCCGCGCTGCGTGCGTTTGTCAGTCCGTCTCTGTGTGTGTTTCTGTGCCAGGCAGCGCCTTGGTGACGGGAGCGGCCGCGGCTCAGCGCTGCCGCCCTCACCACAGCGCCGCTGCCGAGGCCGATAGCCGCGGGCTCCTGTCAGCTCCGCGGCCGCCGGCGCCCGTTGACGCCCGGGCTCGGCGCACAAAAGGCGGGAGCGGGGGAAGGGGGAGGAGAGCGGGCGGGAGGCGGGGGCTGCTCTGCCTCCGCCGCTCCCCTGCCCGCCCGGCGACGGGTTTGCCCCTGGTGGAGTCGCAGCTCCCCCCTCCCCGCCGGCGTTTGCGGGGCCCCCACCTGGCTCCGGTCCCCCGAGCGGGGGTGAGCGCCGCGGGCCGCCCGGCGTGAGGCACCTGAGCGGCACGCGAAAACTTCGGCTGGGAGAAGGTCGCGGAGGAGTGGAACGAGTCGCGCTGCCAGCAGGGAAGGGGGATGCAAGGACTGCAGTCAGGGCTTTTCCTTAATTTCTGTTTAAATTATCTTTAAATTTTAAAATGCTACCTTTCTTATGATGCCAATGAAATTACCAATTAGGTACAATGAGCATCTTAATGGAATAACTGGAGTAGCTATGCAGGTGCATCCTGGTCGCAGGTTGTGTTGAGTTCCAACAAGCAGCCAAGGGCGTGATGGAGCAAGTAAGAAATATTCAGCTTGCTTCAGAGAGTAGTGAGTTAATGGGTGCATCAAAGAATCAGTGTTTATTCTGTCTTCAAGTAATTAGTATCCCACCATTTCTGGAAGCAGGATCATAACCGGCTTTTTTTTTCCTCTCTCCCTCTCTCTATTTAGAGAAGAATAAACAAAAACATGCTTCTTGGGGTTTGACACTTCTGTTCTTCTGCAATACCTGATTTTGCTGTACTAACATTAACCTGTTTGGTTAAAAAAAATACCTTTTTAAAAATTTTTTTAAAGACACAAAACAGCTTTGAAGACTATTGGGAACATTCAGCACATCTGCTGAATCGGGCTGCCTGTTCCCAATCAAGCAGTGTTCGGCAAATACAAGAGTACAAGCGTCTCCTGATTCAGAAACTGCTAAAGAAAAGGATGAATTTTGTCAGGAGTCAAAAGATCCTGAGTTCCACTTCCATAGCCATTGACTGTTGTTTGACTTCAAAGTCCTCCGTACTGACCTAAACCTCAAGCCTCTACCTAGAAGGAGGTCAAGTGTAAGTGTATTACAAAGAGCCTGCAATGCATCCTGTAGTGTAAGCAATAGCCTGTAGAATTCTTTAATGGTTTGCTGGAATGTGCTCATCCTAGCCTTACTGAGGCAGTGTTTGTTTCCATAGTAGTCACTTAAAAATGGCACATTTTTTTTATTTGGATTCTCAGTGGGTAGTCTTCTAAAATTCATATCAACTCAGAGTTTTAGTGTATCTTCTTCAGCAAAATATTGCCTGGTGCCACCTAAATAATATGGTGCTAAGCTAGTTTAATCAGCCTAATGAGGATCACACAATCATAAGGGTAATTGTCAGTGATGCAGGTTCTCTACAGTGGCTCTAATGATTCCCATCAGATCAGAGGATGTTCATAAAATTTCATAAATCTCACCAGAGCCCAAAGACTCCCACTTTGTAAAATGATGTTCCCCCCATGATGCAAAAATCAGAGCATATGTTTCTCTAGCTCTACACACCCTGACTTCTCAAAGTAGCCGCATGTCCAGACCTGCTGAGATGTGGCCATATCAGGACCTGCAAACTGTCACTGCTCTGTGTAGACCAGGAAGAGGACTGAAGAAAAGAAACAAGACTGTCAGTAATATGAATAGAAAAGAGAATTTATTAAAGGAGGTTTTAAAGATAGCATGAATGTCTATGGTTGCATATTGTACAATTAGATAGATGCCAAGATTTCACTGTTAAAAACTCAGAGTTTTGAGAATTTCTGTGTTTTGGTTTGTTTTTTCTTTCCTCCCACTGAATGACAGAATGGTAGAGCTTGGAAGGGACTGGTCCAAGCCCCCTGCTACAGCAGACTCACTTACAGCTTGTTGCCCAGCCCTATGTCCAGATGACTTTTGAATATCTAAAAAGTTATAGATGGATGCTGGATTTTTTTGGTGTCCGTTGTCATTCTTGCTTCCTTTTTCCCTAGACCATTTTTCCTTCTCTTAATTCTCACCCAGACATATAATCTAGATGGTTTGGGAGACAGAGTAGCAGTCCTGCTGTAGCTGGGAAAGCTTCCAAGGCCAAATGTAGAATTAGCTTTCTAAACAGACATATCTTGTAACCCCCACAGCTCCCATGAGAGTTAAGTGACAGATTATCCTTTGATATGGATTAGGTACTTTAGGGAGACATGAACACAGAACACAGTTCCTTACCAAGAGCTTCATGCTACTGTTACCTAGTTGAAGGTCTTCAGCAGTTCCCTGACAGTAAAGCTTTCTGAGTGCTAAAATATGGGAGTTCAGGTGTCTCCTGCAGAGAGCATAGGCTGAGTAACATAGTATAATAGGAAAAGGAGCTTCACTGATAGCACTTTTTCTCTTTTTTTCCAAGAAGTACAAAAACTGTTGCTGGGTTTACAACAAGCCACACCAAAATAGCAATCAATAAATATACGTGATTTGCAGATAAGCACAGAAAGCTGGATATGTCCCTGCTGTCCTCTTAGTTGTTAGGAGAAAAACATTTTCAAAATTTAATTAAGATATTCTAAGTTTTTAAAACTGGTATTAATACAGTCTTTTAAAATTAACTTTCATCTTAATACCAAAGGAAAAAATCTCTTGGATTAAAATTACTGGTTTAGGCATGCCTGAATTTTTTATTACTTTCAGCAACCTTTTTGTATGGGCAACTGAACACTAAATTATTTTACAACCTAAGTAATAAAATATAGTCTCTGTATTGCACTTTGCTATGGTCCTGGTTTCGTTTCATGGATATTTTTCTTTCAGGAGCAGTATACAGCATGCACATCTACATAACACTCAGCAGTGAACTGCGAGAACAGAAACAACTGAAAGAATTTGCACACAGGCACCAAAAAAATGAAAAGTATGCCAATTAAAAAATATATTCCACTCACAAAACAAGGTTCCCAAAAAACAAGGAGAAAGAGTCAAAAGAACAGGGCTAATTTTAAGATGCTCGTGACCACACTCTATTCCGTTCTTATCCTGTGTCTGTGATATCTGAGCTCCCTGCTTCTTGCCATCATTATGTCGATGGGTTTCTCACCCTGCAATCTTTTCTTCAAGAGAATGGTGTGCATTTTTGATAAGTCGTTTCTGGTTTGACTTACTTAGTTCAAGGACTTTGCTAGAGTAGGGACCCATTAAATAATTCCATAGTATTCTACATAATTTCAGTCCTGCCATCCATTTTTCAGTTTTTCAAGTTTGCTGCAGTTCCAATGCTGAGCACTGAATTTTCTAAGTTACAGTCAGTTGCAGTACCCATTCATCATTGCCAGAGTTAAGTTACCCAGGCTTCACATGCAAAGGTGTTCTTCAGGAGTCAGAGCTGCCACTGCCTAGCAGAAAAGGAAACTGATGACTTGGCTGGCTGTAAAAGTACTCCGTGGGTCACAAATACCGAGTGCCAAGTCAACAATTTTTTTCCCTTCTGGCTAAAATTTGATCCATATGCTCTGTACAAAGTATTTTTTTGAGATGGCATCTGGAGTATGAAAGAGACGTTACAATCTAAGAGAAATATAGTGGCAATATATGAATTTATTACAAACCTTTAAATGGCTTTCTAGTTCCCATTAAGTGCTTTATGTTTCAGCTATCAAAAATCATCAGAAATTCCTTAACAAGCATTTCAAAAACAATTACAGAGAAGAAAAAATGTAGCAGGCACATCAAAAGAGGTAGTATTCATCAAAACCTGGTGATGTTTTCCTTAGAAAGCTTTCTGTTTTGTCAGTGTTTCCTTTCATGTAATAACTCTACAACAAAGAATTCTTCTTCCATTACTGTGATTGTTTCTACTGAGTTGGATATTCTATGCAAAGTCATTATCTGCTCCATGAAGAGGTATGAGCCATTAGTCAACAGCTGACTAAATGCAGTTCTTAAAGTATCCTTGTACTTTAAAAAAAAGGAACTGAAGTTGCATCCAGGAGAATAAAATCCCTGAGTTCCTGCACTTTATAAATGAGACATTATTTTTTATTGCCAAAGCATAGCCTTGGAACATTACAAACCCCTGTTGTAAAATTTTCTGAAAAAGCACACATGCACACACACACTGGCTAAATATTGCAGTGCTCCAAGCTGTTTAAAATAATGAAGGTCTAGCAGTTCCTGACCTAGAAAGCTGTCATCTTGCTTTTTATTTAGTATACCCCTAAAAATGGATCTACTCGGATGGCATGTTCTCAAAAGAAATTGAAGCATCTTACTGTATTATGCTGAAATATCCAATTTACCTTTTATCCCATATCAAGTTAACTGACAGAATTGGGAATAACATCACTGGAGGGCTGATTTTGTATGCTTAATTTTATCTGGTGGGGTTTTTTTAAATGTACTCAATAAATGATAATATATCCCCAAGCTTGAGTTCAAGCAACCTCAAATATCCTTTGTATGGTTTTCTATTCACACCAAGATAGGAGCCATGCAACTTCAAAATCTGGACTTGACCCAAACTTGTTGTAAAGAGAAAGAATTTCTTTGCATCTTCATTGTCATAGAGAATTCAACCTGTATATTGGATATTTTGTCCTTTATACATTGTGATCATTTGTGATCTTGACAACAAACTGTCTTTGTGGTAAAAGATTTCCTATTCTCTGCAGGGCAGGAGCTCTTGGGAACTTGAAAGTTTGCATTATCCTCAGGCTCTCAATAAGGACAAGAACAAATCACTGGAAAATCCAAGATTCATAAACCCCCACTATGCTTAAGGAGAATGAGTGTCTACCTTTTTTACTCCTCTTATTTTCAGATGTATTCTGTAATTTGTTTTCATGTATCATGTTCACTTTCCTCCTTCCAATGATTTGTTTGGGAATGCTCTCATCCTATTCAGAAAAAAAAATTCCATCTCAACTTGAAGAATCTAGCTCGTATCGTATTAGCAATCCAACCATTAATAGAAATCACTACTCTTTCAAGACTTTAGTGCAGCTTATATCCATTTTTAGCACCTTTATAGTTGTTTTCTTTCTGTTTGGCTACACATTAACATGAAACATAAGTAGAAGTAGCAGTAGTTATGAGAATATTGGTAATAGAGTTGGTTGTATATATTAAATACATTTCAATAACAAATATGCTCTGAGAATTTACTCTTATTTGCAGTATGGAAGACTGCAGACAGGCTTTATTCAGAAGCCATCTGCAAAGCAGAGCTCTTAGTACCCTCCTGGAGATGGATTGGCCAGGTTCATATTCAGCTTCACTGACACCCAGGGACTAAAGTAATTAAATAAAAGACTTGCAACACAAACTGACAGTTACATTCTTCTTCCTTTCTGAGGGATAAAACTATTAATTTAATTCCTTGGTAGTGACTAAGAACATAAAATTTCAACCCTTCAAAAACTGTTCTTTCCCCTCCTTCTGTATCACTGCCAGAGCACAGACCATTTTTCTGTGCACTATTGGCATTCTGTTAGTGTGGATGGCAGCAGGGACTGAACCAAAACCTTTTGGCATGTCCTGCTGTCCCAAGAGTCTGGTCTAGTCCTTCTAGCCCTCGACTAGTAACTAATACTATGCAGACTAGCCACTAGAGGGGAATAAAGAATCATAGTGTTCTAACATAGGTTACTGCATCAGAAACTGCTTTGCAGGGACATCTCAGCCATGGCCATGAACAAGTGCTGTGTCTGACTCAGCTGGCAATGCTACTTCATGCTGCAGCCATTACATTTGTATTCAGACAGCAAGTTTACTTAAGGGTCTTTAAACCTATAATATGTTTGTACACTCACTGCATAATTATTATAAATGTTTGTACTGCTAACTGTATCCTAATTACTTGCAGTGGTAAAGTTTTGTAGGCTCTGAACCACCAAGCATTTCAGCATGTTTTATTAGCTAAAAACATACATCCAATTTAGGTTTTTCAGGTGCTAGAGATAAACATAGATGATGGTGTTTTCAAGGGCAGGGAGGTATGGCCATCAGAGGAGACCAGTCACAGCTAACTAGCCTAGGAGGGCTATCAAGCCTTAGATGCCTGTAAGACCCTCATTTGGGAAGCTACTGTAAGCAGGTACTGGTACTAAAGCTGCTGAATAGTGAGTGAACAGTGCAAAAACCAATCTAGATAGTGGAAGTTTAGGAAAACTGATTTTCAGATGGTTGAGTTAGCTTTTGTCTACACAACTTCGACTTCTCTACTCTTAACAATGCAAGTTAAGACCAGTAAAGAATTCTTATTACCCATCAGGAATCCCCAAAACATACAGGAGGCTGGTTTTTATTACCAGAACAGACCTAAGAATGAACAGGATTATGTTAAATGAGCATACTAGTAATGTCATCTTCCAACACTTAAAAACAAAACAAAAGAAGCAGTTCTAATTCAAAATCGGGAAGAGATACCTTGAAATAAATTTTAAACCTTTGAATTTCACGGTTTCAAGGCCTCTGAACTCCCCTTCTCTCCAGCCCGCACTCCTGACACAGAGCTGTCTTCTCTTGTAAATCTTTCTTTTGATAATGAAGGCAAAGATTCTGCTGTAGCCATTTGATTGCAGGAAGTAGAGTCAGGGAAAAAAAAAAAAAACAACACAAAAGGAGTAGTGGTAAAAAATATATGAGTTGGCAATGCTGCTGTATATTATTTTCCAGGCTTAACAGAGCTGGATTTGAAGACAATATCCCGGGACAAGAGCTTAAAAATGGAAAATTTACTAACCTAAAGATTCTTATCTTCACACAGAAATCCAGGCAAAGAGGTATGTATGTATTGCATTTTAGTAAGAGGGTGGCTAGCAATGATCCCATTTAATTTCCTGTAGTAGGAAGCTTAGCAACTATTCAGTAATAATATCTCCTTAGGTGATTACTGCTTATACTTGGAGGGATGTGAAATTAGAGGAAGTCCTTGAAATATTAATGCCAATGCCCATTACAGTCCTTGAAGAGGAAGACAAGGACATTGGACTGAATGTGCCATTGAATGCTTGCCCTTGGCAGCATTTCAACCATCACACACACATCTGATTCTCTCTAAAGTGGAAAAAATTCTTGGCTTGGGACACATCCCCTTGGGTTGTTTCTCATGGAAAATACTGGACACAGGGTTACTTCATCATGACTGATTTGCTTAATTGGAAAGAGAGAATGATATTTCTGCTGTGAAAGTAATTGGTGTTTAACATTTTTGCATCTAACTGCTTTCAGAAAGTTTTAACTGATTTTCCTAAAGCAGTGTGTGCACAGGTCTTCATAGGCTGATGCCTTGATAATGAGTTGTATTTTCCACCTGATACACCAAATCTTAGCCATACAGCTGTCTCCCACTAGCAAGTATGAACTTGAAACATTTTAAATAATATGCATTACAATAAGAACATACATCAGACAATTAGCAAAAAGGTAATTGAATTTGTCTCCTGTCTGAAAATAGAGGGAAAAGGTTGGCTTGTTATTAGTAGCATGACAACCCTAATAACATTTTTAAATGTATTTTTAATCTAGGATTAATTTTCCAGCACTTGATAAAGCAATTTAAATTTCATAAGCTTCATTGTCCTAAACAATTTGGAAATAAAGGATTATCTGCAGCAAAACTGAAAGGCTCATTTGGAGACTGCCTATGCGCCTAAGCTTTTTTATAGAAATATGTAGACAGTTATTTAGCTGGAAACTTTTTTCGTGCAAATAGAGGGATGTATTGTCTATTTCACAGAAATATTTTAGCTTGAATCATATTCATATCAGGAAACTTAAATTCCAGGCTGCATATAAAAAATAATAAGTGGGTTGGTACCAACTTTCCCTCAAAAGAATAAAGCATGGAAGTATAGATCGCATATAGAGACACTAATTCAATGCTTATAAACAATACTGCAATTAACTACTAATTGTATTTTGTAAGAGTGAGTCAAGATTTTAATTTTTTGATAATCACTGGCAGATCTGCTTTAAATCTTCTTACTAGAGTGTTTACATAAATTGTTTATGAATGTTTACACAGTTGCATTCTGGTTGGATTTGTGAAGTCAGTCTTGAATGTTTTGTTTGAAATATTTATGCCAATTGACCCATGTAGAATTAATGTGGGTTTTCCATGATGTGCTATAGAAATTTAGCATAGTGGCTTTCTTTACAGCAGCTTTCTTTTCTTTCTTTTCTCTATTTTCTAATTATTCAGTAAGCATTTGTTCATGATTTACAAAACTGTAATTTCAATACATTATCAAAGGTAAGCATAAAAAATTCGTCACAATTTTTCTGGCTTTCAAGGCTTTTCAGCAAATTATGTAGAGGAGAGATTTTTTAAAAAGAAGTGGATACTCACAATTGTGTATTTACATAATGACTTTTTGACAATATCTAAATGATGGCACAGAAGCTAAAATAACATGGAGAGAAGCATAAAGACTAACTGATAGGGAAACCACTAAGGGAGGTAACTGTGTGAGTACATAACTACCATCAACAGGGTGAGTGAGAAAAGTACTAGAATCATGCATTATACCACATTAATTCACTGGAGAATGTGGAAAGGGTTGTAGACCAGGTATCATGGTTTATTAGAAAAAGATATCTGCCAAGCCTGCTGTACTATGCTATGATGACAGTTTAGCCAACATGACAAAGTAGACACATTTATCTACTTGTACCTAGGAGGGGAGTAAAATATTCCAAGAGATTTGGAATCTCACCTGCAAGACAGAGACTATGGATCAGTATCGGATCCACAATAAAGATAACCGGTAAAAATAACAGAAAACTTGAAGCTTTGAAAGGAATTTTTAAATATATGTTTCTGCCAGATTTGTTGATGCAGCCTTTTTTCTAAGTAGCAATATGCTGCACTTGAGGGGTGAAAAAAAAGCATGAATGAGCAGTCTGTTCAAACCAGAGAAAATGTAAGGAAGGTAACACTATTGTCAGTATCATCAACATATTGTGAGCATGTACACAAGGTACAGCTATGTACACAAGGTAAAGCTATTACTGAGCTTTAGGAAAGTGATATTTGGAACATTTCAAAAGGTTTGGAGAATCAATTCAGATAGTTATCTGGACTGATACAGAGATGAAGGTGGTGGTAAGCATTCTGAAAAACACTTCATCCACAAGCCCATTCAGGAATGCAGTACCTGTTTTACTTGTGTTTTTCCTATTTCTTTTCCTCCTGTTCACTTTCTATTTAGAATTAATGACTACTATCAAAAGTTACTCAGAATAGATGAGTATATTTCTATCAGAGTAGACAAATGCATTAACTACTTTATTGTTTATTAGTAAGGATGTTCTTCAAATTCTATAAGAATGTGGGGTTAAAAAAGAAATAAAGATTATTAATTTTTGGAACCTAAGCACATCACAAAAAATAATCCAGATGTTCACTGACAATGCATTTTCCTACAGTAAAATCAGCATCTTTCTCTCTTTTCCTACTTTCCACTGAGTTTTCTCTCTAGTCAAAGTAAAGGCTTCTTACATACCCCACTATCTCCTCTACCTCTTTCTTTGGCAGATATATGAAGCATTCCTGCCACTGAAAAAATTATGTATCCCAGGATCTATCCTAACTATTCTCAATTCAGACACTAACTTGGGTTCCAAGGACAGGAATCTCAGTTTTAGTTACTTTAGGCTTTGTTATGTCCTTCTCATCTGCTGTATGCTGAAACATTTGTAGTAAAGATACTTCTGTTTATCTTTAAAGAAGTCTCTTTAAAGATACTTCTATTCTGTTTGGCACTTTCTGCAGATGTGATGTTTCAGTTCAATTATAAAGAATGTAATGAGCTTCAGTACAACTTTGTTCCAATGACATTAGGAGATATTTCCTCAGGAAATTATTAATTTAATCTTCTGTTTCCACCACTGGTAAAGTTTTGTTTCAGGGAATCACCATTTCTGCCTTTCTATTCAAGGTCCTTAAGTCAGAAAAATAATTATTTGTCCCATAACAGCTCTATGGAAAGAATTAATGTATTGCAAGTACCCTCCTCCATCATGAAGTTCCATTCACTTCTACACTGGTATTGAAGTTGTACTGATGTTGGAATTCTTCATTTGTCCTTTTCTTCACCATTCTTTGCTACAATGTTTCAGTCTCAGTTACTGCACTTATTCCCTCTTTGTGTCCTCATTTACCTGTTCCATAGTCTGCAACAATGAAAAGTTTATATTCTGCCTCATTTATTGGAATATTAATATTTGGGATATTTCTCCAAATCCTTTATTTGCTAGTATCCCAACAAACTGTTTACTTATTTTTAGCTTAAAAATTAATATCCAGTTGTTTCATTATGCATGACCATAATGACATTATGCAGAAATATATTTTCTTTATAGAGTTATGATTGACTGGTCCAAATTGGTGTAGTTGTTTTCTACTGCAGTGCATTTTGACCGGGATTCCAATATTATATACACCAGCACAAGTTAACAAGTTACAATCCATTTAATGACAAAACAAAATCTTAAACAAAAATTTCTTCTTAGTTTAAAAGTAAATTAGCAATAATAAGTATTAACATTTCTAGTTAGTGTTTCTTGCCATCTGAATAAACTGTTTCAAATATGAATCCCCTTTTCCATATAAACCCCAGTCAAAAGCTGGATAGTATATGGACATCTTCTCCAGATTTTCTTTCAATATATCAAAAAAACCAACCAAATAAAAAAACCACAACATTATGTTTCAAAATTATTTGGTTCCAATTTCTGAAAGACATTGAAATTACTTCTACCACCTGTGAGAATAATACCTAAAGAGAACAGGAGAGAAACTGCTACCTGGGAATTATTTTTAAAACATTTTTGATATACCTTAAAGTATTTATAAAGTAGTTTTAAATGTTCACAGAAAGCAGTGCATTGAAAAGGAAGGAAATGGAAAGAAGATATTTTCCAAGTACAAAACAGAGTGTAATTTCATTTCAGTTCACATTTGAGAACCTTGAAAAACAACATATCAAAAATGCAAATGTATACAATACATTTAAGGACAAATATAATGCAATTGGTCTGTGTAGTAGCTAAATCAGGAAATTGACTGTAATTGTAGTTTATTTTATGAGAACATAATATAATTACAAGACTGTTGAAAGAGAAGCTTATATACATCAAAATCAGTGGATTAAGACATAGTGTTCTTACATGAAATTCTGCCCTCAGACTCCGAGGCAAAGGATAAAGTGGCAGAGTGTGGTAATGGAGTTAAGAGCCCCACAGTGGATTAAAGAAAGCCATACTGCCAGCAGTGCTCAGCAGGCATGCAAGGAAGGAATCAGAGTATAGTTTCAAAATTAATTGACATGAGAACATGGGATGAAGAAACTGCTTGAGCCTTAAAACACAACCTTTCTTTTTATAGGCTGTAAATTATCCTTGCCCTATGCCCATACAGAAAGTCAAGAGTATGAGGATACATGCAGCCTTCAGTGTCCAGCCTGGACTGGAGGATAAAGTTCCCAATGGACAAAAAGATCTCCCAACTGATTCAGAGTTGATAAAATAACACTGTTTTCTTAGAGCTCAACAATTACAGAGAATAAGATTTGCCACTAGCACTGATCACTGAGGGCAGGAGAAGCAATGCTTGTAGATTGCTTGGACATAAAAGTGACCTGTAAAGGGATTAGTTCATAAGTCCTCCAGAACTTCCATTAAATGTGTAGATCAAGTGAAATAAAAATTATAGGATGACTAAAAAAATTTATGTGGAATACAACAGTGGCAGTGAGCTGAGGGATAAGATCAGTTGTGTTTTCTCATATGAGCTACTGGAAAATAAGATCAGAGACTATTTTGGATATAGTCCAAGGTGCATGCCAAGCAGAGCAAAAAGATTACAAGCCAAAGGAACATTAAGGAGTGAGTGATTACAATAAAATCAGATATAAAATATGCACAAAATGCATGCTGCAAGAAGAGCTAGTATGCTTTTAATAAGTGGAGTGGAACTGAGGTTTGGGAAGATATAAATTGCAATGCTTGATCTATCCTAATGACAAAAGTAATGTCAATTTGGACAAAATAAAAATGAGAAATTGGGACATATAGATAAAAAATTCTCCAGTGGCAGAGTAGGAATCAAATAGGTTTCATATACATTCTGTCCAATGAACGGTGATTAAAATTTGCAGTCTGATATTAATATGCCTCCCAAAAGATTCTTAAAATGCTACCCAGTGCTTTGGCAAAGTGACAGCCACAGCATAATCACATTTAAAACATGTGTGAAACCTTTCAAAAGTGCAATCCAGCTGAAAAAAAATTGCTACTTGTTAGAAAGACATTTCTGCGGTGCTGTATTTTCTGTCAGCACTTTGTATGTGTTCACCTGAACTTCACTTCTAGATAATGCAGGAGAGCTTTTCAGTTTTTCAGAAATTTGAAATTTCTTGGGTCAGGATTCTACAAAGAACAATTTTCCTGTTCTGTGTTAGACTAGACCATGAGACTGCCAGGCCTGACTTTTCTGTATAAAAGTGTTACTTTCTAACAGCATTTGAAAAAGGCATTACCTTTTCCAGTTAGGAATTTCTAACATGTGCAAAGTAGAAATCTTCCAGTAGGTTATAATGTGTTGAGGGGTAGTAAAGGTCTTTGGTATACCTGTTTCTCCTTATAAAACAAAAATGTACAGCTTAATGCATTACAAAGGATGTTGTGAACTTTCCACTCACCCCACTGTTTTATCCCTTTTTATAAGTTAATAGAGAGTAAACCACTACTAAAACTACAACTATGTAGACTTGGCAAAGATACAGATTGCTTGGATTGGCCTTGTCTTGCCCAGTTCTGCAATGGAGCACACATTTATATTTGCAATATAAATATGCAAAACCTCTTAAAGTTTCAATTAAAGATCTAAAACCTAAGAGTTTTCAGTCAGCACCTTTAACTATTCTTGTCTATGCATGAGGGCATTTATATGTTCATTCCACGAAGTGTGGCAGAAGCTAGCCAGGAGGTAGGAAAGGGTTTGGCTTTTATAGGTGTAACTGTCATGGCAAAAAAAAAAAAAAAAAAAAAAAAAAAAAAAAAAAAAAAAAAAAAAAAAAAAAAAACCAAAAAACCAAAAAAACAAACCCAAACAATTTTCTCTGCCCTTTGTCTCCCTCTTTTCTTTCCTCTGTCTGGCAGTCAGCATGAACTTTCAGATTCACAGTGAACAGCTATTGTCATAGTTTTCTACTACAAATGAATACTTTATTTTGCAACTTTTAACTATTGAGATGGTATTATGCATATGTTTATATTTAATTATTTAATGTAATTAGCAAGTCCTTATGGCTTTCCTTTGTATGGTCATTGTATTTTTTACATGGTGGCAGAAATGAACAGTAGTTCTTGTTGTTTTGTGATCTCATCAGCTCATACAAACTAATTTAGATCAGGCTGCACCAGGTTTGGATGCTCATCCAAAATCCTTAAAGGGGCTTCAGAAGATTGAACTAGTGATTTGCAGCTTGAGAATTAATCTGACATGATTTAATGCCAAATGACCTAGAAGGTACTAGATTGCCGCACAAAGTCTTCATGAGGTGAAGGACGGATTTCAGTTCCTGACCAAATTCAACTTCCTTCCTTAGAAGGGTTTTATCTAAGTAATATTATTACCACTCACACATGTAATAAAAATTTACACTCACACATATACCAAGAATTCCTGTGGACAAAGATGAATAAAAGTAGGAATTGAGGAATATGGCAGAGAATACAGTGTAAATCTAATAGCAAAACAATAACTAGCTTATGGAATTTAGTAGAAGATTACTGATAAATATTAGAACTGGAAAGGTGAATCATAAGACAAATTTTAAAAAAGATTTTTCTTTCTAGTGGGATTAAAAATTCTAGCAAAATATCTACTAAATAGTTTCAGTGTCTCCTTTGGGTAGTTATTTCAACAGATAACATGGACAAAATTTGTAACTACTTATTACCTTCAACTTCGTTGGTCATATATGCATTTCCTCTAATGTGTATATATGTTAATTTAAAAATCTTTAAAATCTTTTAAGGCAAGTGTTCTCTATGCAAGGAAAACATATTATTAAAAGACATATAAATGTACATATATGATATTTCATCAGAGCTAATGCTTTTCATGGCAGTTTGGTGGAGGTGTTAAATAGCAAAGCCAAACAAGTTCTGCATCTGGAGAACAAGTGATACTTGGAAAAAAAACACCTGACATCATATAATATATTAAACATCCTAAACATCTTTACAAATGAGAAGGAAAACTCGGTAATTAAAAAGTAATGACAAATTGAACAAACTTTTTGGTCAGGAGAAGATCCACTGCATAATTCAGAATGGTTAGAAACTCCTAGATACAAGGCAAAATACAAAGGGACAGAGATAGAAATTGCCTACCACAATTCAGTGGCAATCCACATTACATGTAATGCATAGTATTTCCAGTATCTAATAGAGGAGTCAAGGCCAGTAGGATCACATATGCAATTAGGCTAGTCCTGTTGTAATAGAAGTCATAGAAATTGCAAAATTAAATAGAAGTAATATCCAGATGTTTACATTTTGGAGCTTAGAGACAACCCAGTCTTTGTTCCTTGGAAGTATTTATGTATGTGCTTCATGAATTCGTAGCTTCATGAGCACAGAATTGTCAGGAGCTGAGTGATCTGCATCTCGGGAAATGTGAGACCAGGCCACAGAGACAAACAGGACAAATGGAAAAGAAAAAAAGCCAAGGCAAATGCTAAAGAAAATATCATATTTAGATATGTGCATACACACATCCATTTATGTACATGTGTGTACATATGTACATATGTGTCTATATATATGGCTGTATTTATGATGCCTGAGGAATGAAAAAGAAGAGAGAAAAAATCCATGTCTGATTATAAAAGCCTTGAAAAAATAACACTAAAGTACAGTTAATTTGAAAAGTCTCCATATTTCACTGGCTAGGCCAACTATTATTAATATTTACAGCAGAATGTGAGTAGGAATTTTCCAGTTCCTTTTGTTTTCAGTTACAGCTTTCACACTAGGTAAACCTTCCATACTTTTTTTTTCCCCCTAATCTACATTTGGCTGTATTTAGATCTTACGTACTACAAAATTTATGCAAAATCCTGGAAGGTAAGACGGCAAGAATCTTCCTAAAAGCCATGGCAGACAGTAATTTTTTACTCCTGCATTGCACGTACAGTTGTGTTACAAAGTGGTTAAGATGAAATAACATTTTGGAGCAGACAGAAATGGTTTCATTGATTTCAATAATGCCATTCTGACATACAGTAGACAAAAGGGTGTGTCTTCACGCTTAACTTCTATTTTGCATAACTGTA
The DNA here is from genome assembly GCA_013399945.1 of Ploceus nigricollis. Taxonomy (NCBI): domain Eukaryota; kingdom Metazoa; phylum Chordata; class Aves; order Passeriformes; family Ploceidae; genus Ploceus; species Ploceus nigricollis. The sequence continues at coordinate 147,183 of VXBC01011817.1, forward strand.
ACACAGACTAAAACAAAACAAAACGACTACACTCAAGTCTTAAAAAACACTTTTGTGGTAATGGTTGCGTTGTAGTAACTTTATGTTTGTTCTAAATGACCAGATACTGTCAGTTTCAGGATAGAACTTTGAACATTCAAAGTAAAGAATGAGCTTTTCTTTCCTATTGATGCCAGTAGATATACAAACCTCTAAATGATACAACATTAACATTGACTGTATTTCCTTATCAGGCTGTGGGTCAGGGCAAGCTCAGGTTCATGCTAGAATGTCATAATAACTTTGAAACTTAGGGCTAAAAAGGGTTTTGAGATATCCTTTAAGCCATTCTGTGGTCAAAAGGCAAACTCAGCCATATCTGTATCATATGAAATATATTCCTTATGATCTGCAGTGTGAAAGACTGCACAAAAAAAAATCCAAACAAGCAAACAAAAAATAATTTGCTTGGGTTCTGGTTGAAAAAAAGATTTAGCAGAAAAGTGTGCTTAGAGTAAACCAACTTTTTTTTAAAAAAAGTAAATTTTCCTTTAGAAGAGTTAGACAGTTAAAAAAACAATGCTTATTCTTGGCTCTCTAAGTTTCATTGAATCATTGTGCTGTCACTGGTTGCTACACTGGATGAAAACATGTATACTTTATCATCAGTATCTCAGTCACCTATTGAAAATTTAATAATAGAATACAAAGACCCTTCCAAAAAGGGAGGAAGCAGAGTCTTCCAGTCCTCATGAGGAGGCTATATATTAGCCAGATTTCCATCTCTGGATTCCCTTGAGGAACCCTGTTAGCTATTTTTATTGGCAGCAAAGAAAACTAAGTTTTCAAATACTTTTTATATTTATATGCATACCTTATCTTCTTTCAAAGCACTGGTTTGGGATTCTGTTTTCCATCTCTCATCCAGACCTAAAACTCAGAAGATTTGTTACAGGTCTTTTTTTGTATGCTCTTGAGTTGAAACTTTTTATTATAGTAATGATATTCTGACTTCTTAGTCAAAAAGTCATGCTATATTCGTTGTTCAAGTAGCTACTGTAGGGAACTATTTGATGGTCCTTGACTAGAGTTAATAGTCTGGAATGCCCTGTTCCTCCTACTTTTGCTTTTTGTTATGCTTTTTCTAAGTGTATTTACTACAAAAAATGGAATCTGTCAGCTCCTATGTAGATGTCAGGAATATTTGAGAAGGCCTGAAAATGTGGTATTGGTTTCAAAATGGCATTCACCTTTCTACTTTATTTATCATCTAATAGTTTCATCCAGAAACTATTATATTCTTTTTTTTTTTTGCCTTTCATCTGACAGTTAAATGAAATTGCTGACACATTCACCACACATTTGAAGTCAATAGTAATAATTGGATAAGTGGCATGTATTCGCATTCTTGGCATGGAAAGAACCATAAATATGTCTCCATTATCTCTGAGATCCATAAAAGGGCAAAGAGCCCAACTACTTATGGGAAGGTCAAGTTAAAGACTAGATCTTTGTTGAGCAGCCTGGCTTCGCCCACTCTGCCAAGCAGCTGCAGTGCAGCTGGCACACCTCTTACCTTGCATCTCTCCACACCTGCACAGAGGCTGCTCATGTGGCACCTGTAAAGCGTCAGGGAAGCAGCACAGCCAGAGGTATCCACAGCTGCCAGCTGAAGTGCAGAAGTAACTGCTGCCTCCTCCTGCCCCTCTTCCTCCTCCTGCTCAGGAGTCCATGCCATTTGAAGTCTATTAGTCTTTCTGAGTCTCCACCATTACAGAGGTTGAGTCATTGCTATGTAGACAGGAAACTTTCTGCAACAGCTGGTCTTTCAAACCCGAGTATCCAGCCACTGAGTAGTTTGACATCATTCTAGCCAGGCTTCCCATCACAAAGTTTGAATCCAGACGAGCAGTGCCACTTGTTGATTACTACTGATGCAACACTCCTAGCAAGAGTTTTCAGAGGCAGACATATTTGAGACTGTGGCTCACGACATCTAGCACCTGCAGGAGGCCTGTGGAGTCTACAACCCACAGCTTGTACTGATCAGCTGGCCACCAGTGTGGGGTCAGCGTGACTGGAAGGAACATGCGCGTGGCTGAGGGCTTCGTCTAGTGGCAATTGATTCAGCAGCCAGAGTAATACAGGTCAGAGGGGACACGAAAGCCATGCTGCCTTCAAAGTTAGATCAAATTGCTTATGGTTTTCCAGCTGAGTGTTGAAAATCTCCAGGATTTTACAGCCTGTTTGAGGCAGAATGTGCCAGGGGTTAAGGTGATGCATGTTTTTTCCTGTAACACTAATTGCACTGCATTTCTCATATTTTATCTTGTGCCCATCACATCTTGTGCTTCAACTCTGAACTTATCTGAAGAATCTGGATTTTCTTCTGCAACCCCCTCTTCACATGGCTGAGTAAGTGGCAGTCCTTCAACCTCACCTTGTCTGCCATGTGCTCCAGCCCTTTCTTCCTCTGCTGTACTGTCTACAGTTTGTAGACATGTCTTGACTCCCATGACTTAACTATGATATGAAGTCAGGCAAAGTTTGAAAATGTTAAAATATTTTAAAACAAAATCCCAAGTAAAGCAAAACACATTACTAAAGTACTTTAATTATTTTGAAGTTTGGGAGAAACAACTTTCATCCTAGTTTGATTCTGTCCTGTTGTTGACCTCAAATGTCAACATTTGGTGGCAGCTTTCTTCATGAAAGGCTTTGGATTCAGTTTGGCAATATGTATTGAAAAAAATGTTAGGGCTAATATTTTGCACAATAAGCTGTTCTTTATAGAACTGTCCTTTACAGAAATCAATACAATAACAACTTAATGAGGCTTGGTATAGAAAAATCTTATTTTGGAGGAGAGGATGCATTTCTGTGATTGGTTGATAGAAAACTTTATTATTTGAGTTTATTCTTCTCTTACAGTTCTTTATATTTTAAACTGTTTAATTACATTATTTCTTGTACCAATTGAATTTGGAGGTCTCTCAGTAAGACAATATGCCTTATATCTTCATGTTCAGGTTTTCACCAAGATGGAACTGTCTGCTGTAGGGATATTAATGAAATCAGTGGAAATTCTCTTTATCAGTACTCCTCAAAATTTGATCATAATGGGCATATGCTTCTGTCTGGTAAGATCTCTAGAGTATATGGAACTGTTCCATAAAAGAGTATCACCCATAAAAAACCTGCATAGGCATTATTTTTTTCTATTACTATGTATATTTTCTAGAAAATGAAGGGTTTTTTTTAAATAGAAAATATAAACCACCTTCTCAATGTGACAAAGCTTACAAAGTACTAAAATATCAAAGAAAATCCTGCCTTCTGTCTGTCAAAAAAGCCTTTACAGTAAGAGCATTCAAAGTGTTGTTACTTCATACATAGCAGAACACAGATGCAAGATCTGATATTGACAGTGACTCATTTTACCAGAAAAACCTGGCAGACGTAGTTGTAGCTTGGTTTTATGTTCATAGCCATCATGCTGCAAAAAGCCTTACCTCAAGAAGTTTTTTTTGCTACAGGCCTAAATATGAAAGCTTATGGTAAAATACTCTGGAGTCTTTAAAACACAGCCCTGCACAGACTCACAAACTCGGCTGATATGGTCTGTTTTCAGAAATAAAAGCATTCAGGGGCCTAAATCTTATTCCTCTTCACTCAAGGCTTAAGGAGCTTTTGATTGAGTTCTCCATTTAGATATGCAAAGCCATGCAAAGTACTCCTGCATCCCATAAGAGGCCATGGACCATGCTGAAATCCAGATTCAATTCTGTGTTATAAATTCCATCCAAAACAAGCATCTTGACATTCTGGAAAAGTGCCATGACTAGTATTTCAACAAGGTGTAATAAACTGAAATTACTTGAGACATTAATGAGTCAAAGCCAAGCACACCTACTCTTTAAGCTAACTACCCCTTTCTCTGCTGCTTCAATAGAGCCAAGTAGAAATAGCTTTGCTAACACTTATACTGCACAAAAGACAAATCTGTAGAAGGATGGTGTGTTTGCCTCTGGAACCACTGGAATAGCAAACTCCCTAATCTACTGAGGCTCTTTCCTTTCCAGAGGCGATTACACCAATCTAATTCAGATGCATGTAGCTGTTTCTAAAGAACAAAGCTCTGCTATTCATTAGCCAGTGTGCAGCTCTAGGAGTCACTCCCGAATGGAGTCTGAAAAATGGAAACAATTGATGCAGTTTCCATCTTACAGCTTTATTTAAATGCTTAGCAAGTCTGCTCAAATGACAAGTTACAAGGATTTTTTAACCTGTTCACAGCTTCTAAGATGCCAGCCCTGAGTTTTTTTCTGAGATAGGTAGCAAGAAACTTAAACTAATACAACTTTCTTGGATATAGATCTCTGCAAATTCTTCTAGGGATAACAAGATATGACAGCTCAACTGCTTCCATTCATATTAGTTCCTTTTGCAACCATTGAAATAAAAAGAAACCTGTAAGAAGAAGATTTTTATTCATGTGTTTATTTCAATTTAATCTTGAGGTTTGAGCCAGGAAACTTCACGCAGGGAGTAGAATCTGTAGGAGCAGACACATCTGAGAATTTTGAAAATACTGTGCAACAATGAAAAGGTATCTTTATGCTTTTTTCTAGAAGGGGTGACCCTTGATAGTTTAAATGCTTCACTAAAAATATAGGAATGCACTTCAAATGAACAATGCCAGTCCTATGTACAGTCTTCGTAATTTCAATCCCAGATATTTAGTAATTCAAGATTTTCAGTAGTCAATAGCCCTTGTCTCCAAGGAGATTCTCAGTATCTTGTGTATCACAGGAAACAAAAAAGTTGTTGGATTTTGTTTCCAGCAGGTAAAGTTACTTGATGTTGCACAAATTCTACTGGGGAAAAAACAGAAAGGAAACATAACTGGAACTGGAATTAAAGTTTATTTAGTGCACAAAACTTCCTGGTTTTCACATTTCTTTGTTCCATCACTTGCTTTTACATTTGTAATCCAACCATACTGAATTTTTTACCTAAGTTTTGGCTGGGTTTTCAGAATTACAAAATTACAGTTCATAATATTTTCTCAGCCCAAATCATAGTAAGACTACAAAGCTATTATCTGAGCAAATTTATTGAGAAAAAGGTCACCCTGAATTCAATCCAAACCCTATTCAAACAAAATTTTTCCTGAATATACAATGCTCTGTGTACTTGCTTAGGTTCCAATCCCCATGAAATGCAAGAACTGAACTTGGAAATATTTTATACTGCCATTCTAATCATTCTTGTAGTTTCATTTGTCAGATTGAGAGCTTTCTCTCATCTTCTCATTCAAATGGAGGCTCATTTAGAAGCACCTGAAGCCAAAAGAGGTTTTGCCATTGGATCTGAGTTTTGAGCATGGCCTCTGTCTAAAGACCTTACTCATCTTACCTTACTTACCTGTCTCTCCCCCTCCTCCTCAGCTGCTCTCTTTTTCCTTGCCAAGTCCTAACTAATTTAATTTAGAGATACTTGAGAAAAAAAAAATTTGGAATGCTTAGAGAATGAGACCATGCTAAATAATTAGTACACTGATTTAGAGAAGCTTTACTTCTCTTACTTACTATGTAGACAGAATACAGAAATATTGTTGAACACTTTTTTTTCTTTTTTTTCCACCTCACCCATTTGTTAGAACATTTAGGGCAAAGCAGAGCTAATTACCACCAGCAGAATTATAGACTCAGCAAATTGCATAGCTTCTCCTTTGATAGCTTCAGAATAAATACTAACCTAGTAGCCTGAAGAGTACTGACAAGTGCCTGAGTTGGCAGGTCTGGTCCATGAAAGCCCTTATTATAGGAATAATCTATATTTATGTGGTGAAATAATTGGGGCTCAGCTGTTCCTAGAAGCCTTTGCCAGAAAAACTGAGTGATTCATTACTGCAGCCCCTCTCTCAGTTGGTGCTTCTGGAAAGTTATTGATTCTCCACAAAGTCCAGAGGACACAGATCTTCCATGTTCATGGAAGTGTATATAGTGCTTTACTCATAGTAAAATCAATACACACATGTGGGCTGAATTCCCTGGAGGATGACCTGGTTATAATACCTCAATCTCAAGATTGTGTGCGAGCTCTGATTTGACATTTGTATTCTGACAAAGCTCCTGCTAATGAAATATGCAGGAGAATGTCTGCTTTGTGCTTTTAAAGAAGTTAAATAGATTACTAGATTGCAGTTGAGACTTGCATAGTTTTGGGCATGCCCCAAAGTTGGCAAGCAGGCAGGCAGGCAGTTGACTACAGAAGTTTACTGGCGCAAATATCAGGAATTCAAATGTTGGTTGGCATGAGGAGCATCAAAAACTCGGATAGAGGTGCTTGGAAGCTGCATTTGAATGCTTTTATGTAGAGGAAAGAGAAAACCTTTAAGGTCAAAGGAAAAGTATTACTTATGTTTTACAGATGTTGAAGCAGAACAGATTACATGAATTAGGGATTTACTCCAAGTAAATACTTAAGTGGATGTTAGGTCTGAAAAGACTTCTTAATTCATTTAAAGTAATGAACTATACTCCTTTCCTAACTTAGGTACAGCTCTGCAATAGGATAAGGAAAATATATGTGATATTTCCAGGTGGATCTAAGAATGATGTAGTACCTAACATAAACATGACAACTGTCTAGAAATGCTTTCAGATTATGATGGTGCATTTCATTATCTTCAAGGAAAACTAGTTGGGGATTTGTTCAATCTCTAATGTTTCAGCAAATAACTGACCTATTTGAGTTCTGACCTTCCAGATTATGCGCAATTTTTAAAAATCTTTGGATAGTTGATGTGTCTGGTCATGCAAATGCAGCATGAATAATAAGGTTCACGGTGAGTGGGAGCTGGTCAGAGAGCCTGTCATTAGGTGTTTAGCTGAGACATTCATATATTCAAGGACATTTTAAAAGAAAGATAAGAGGAAGTTCGGAATATAAACCAGAATCTTTGAATAACAGATGATTTTGCCAGTAAGCATTTAAATATAATTTGCTTTACACTGGGATTAGCAGCTAAGGGGAAAGGTCTCTCAACAATGACTCAAGCCAAATTAGACAAATACATAGTGAATGGAGTTAAATACCAGAATTTCATGTTAGTATGAAAAATGTGCAAACATAATAAATGTACCTGAAAGATCAATAAGTGAAAGATCAATAAGATCAAGCTTGTTTATAAGAACTGGTATTTCATGTCTATTCTGAAGGTAGTTAATGACACCATGAATATTACCTCATTCATCTTTCATTTTTTAGTTATCTAGATGAGATTCTTAAAGCTACTCCTTTAGAAACAGTGCAGATAGCGTGATGGGATTTTAAAAAGCATTCTGATGCCTAAATACCATGGAAATATTTTGGATTAGGCTTCAGAAATTTTAACAAGTGTTTGTGTTTATTATTAGGTAACCAAATACAAATGCCTCATAAAAAAGATTTAAGACTTTTCTTGCAATAAACCGGAAGAACTTAGGTGTTCACTGTAAAATTATTGGAGTTTGCTAATGGACAGGAGAATTAGCTTTGTTCTCAGAGTGACAGATATATCTGGACACTTAGCATTTGTTGACACTAGTACCTAAATGAGGAAAAGATAGGTTGCACATCAGAATCCAAGTTCAAAGTTTTGATCCATATCTTAACACCAGTTGGCTATATATGTATATACTCAGATAACCCAGCCCCAAGTCACCTCTGAAAAACATGGCACAATTTCTGATTTTAATTTTAGATAACCACAATTTCAGTACCTATACCATAATGTCAACGTTGCTCAAAATGGCTTGTGAGTCTCTCTAAAATCTCCAGATGCCTCTCTTCTGACTGAAAAAAATCCTGAGTGACTGTAGCCCTGCTCCATGTACACCTAGTGGCCTGGTAGGCAAATAGGTTGCAGTCTAACTCTCATCTAAGTGCTTCTGGAATTTGAAACTAAGAAGGCCTGATCCCAAGTACATACATTTATAACATCTAATACAAATGAGGATATAAAAATCTTAGAGTTTTTGGCCTGGCAACCAGAAGTTTATAGTCCAAACTAAACAATATACGCTCCTGTGAATGTGCTTATCCCAAGACTGCACCCCAGTGGCCTGGCTGTGATCTAGAAAAGGAGCAATTTTTTATCTCTCCTGCTGTAGCTATACAGGATATATACAGATATACAGCACTGGACTAACAAGAGCTCAAGACAGAACGACCTCAACAGCTCCTCTGGTCTGTCCTACCACACCTCCATACTATTCTGCAGTAGATGAAACACTACATAGCTGTCTCTGCAGGATGCAGAAAGCAAATTATTTTTCAGCATACAGGCTTAAAATCTAGGTTGACAAAAAGTCTCATTTCCCATAGAAGCATAGTTAAACAGTCCTGTACGGGAGGCAAACAGCAAATTTCACAGGAAGGGCAAAAGGGAAAGAGATTTCTTCCATTTCACCCCATCTTTCATGTATCACCCCTGCTTTCATGTATCACAACTTTAAAAAACCTGCCAGAGCTTTGTATTTCCACACTGCACTGACAGCCCTGCTCCATGACACACTTCAAACCAATTCTGAATGAAACAGAAAATGGTTGTGGTTCAGCACATTTGAAATGCCCTCAGCATCTCTGATTTTTCTTTCCTTTGAACATGAGCAGAGTCCATTTTCCATGCTGGTTTATTCTTTGTCCTCCCCACTGAGTCCGTTTTAAGGAAGGTTCACAGGGATTATTAGCATTTTGAAATGCAGAAATAGAACTCAGTAGAAGAACAGTAGAAGGAGTTCCTCACTTTATATCAATTTTTCTCCTTCTTTGAAGAAATTTTTGAACTGCTTTGAAATTTACTGAAATCCTGACTATCATGAGGGATATGTCCCCATTTCTTTTGATCTAATGTGGCCTAGGCAAATATAGGTGTTGAGAATACCTAGGGAGAAAGTAGGAATTTCCACTGTTTTTCTGCCCTTCTCATTCTAAAACACAATACAGACAGTTGTCCAACTTGTATTCTAGGTGGTACAGAATATCTGTTTCGTGTTCTTCTGGCAGGCAGATATATGAAAGACCATCAGGAAGGCTCATATTCGACTTTCATGACACTGAACTGAGTTTTTTTGTTATAAGGTCATTTAGATCATAGAATATTAATGTGCACAGGGTGCATTTTTACCACAATCTCAGCAGAAAGCATTTCAGTCACACCTCCATCTTCAGAGTCATCTCTTTGCCTGACTGCTCACCACTAGGAAAAGTACTCATGAAGGGAGCTCCAAACATACTGTGGCCATCAAGAGAGGTGCTGACGGCACAATAAGCCCATATGATCAGTGTGACTGGAATATTAGCTTCTACTGCTCCTCTGAAAGGCATCTCACCTGGCTGAATAAATGAATTTATTAAATGAAAAAAAATTAGGAATGTCTCTTAAAATTTCATTTAATGTATTGTTTTGTTACTGAAGAAAGTAGAGAGACATTGATTGTTTCTCACATTAGATACAAAAGTAGAAGTTCTAATTAGGTAGGGGATTTGTGTTTATTTAAATATAAGGCCTAAGACTAAATGAAATTCTCGTTTTCCTCATGACTGCAGTGTGGTGAATACCCAGATAATGTAATTTAGTCCTATGCTACAGTTCCAAGTATTAATGCCTTCTGTCAAAGTCATGGGAAGTAGTCCAGAAATGAAAGCCTCCTGTCTGTTCTGTCTGTATCAGGCCCACAAATGTCCTTTAAAATTGGCACATGACTGTAATTATTTCCCTGTTTTTCCCAAGCTACTAATTTTCCAGGGTGTGCTGTCAAAATTCCAAACACCTACTCAACTTCTTAACGTATAAAAGCTTTATGTATTTTCCTACTTTGGAACAGCATCTAATATATTGCTAAGCATTCAATCAAGCTTCACTTTGTCTTGACTTTGAATTCAGCTGCCACTCAACAGATTTTGAAATGTATTACAATATGAGCAAGTAGCGCTGATTAGCATCAGACATTATTTCCGTCTTAATCTGGGTGATACTTTGTCATTAAGTTTTGTGATGATGCACTGGCTGTAGATAATACAGTGCTGATGTTCATTTGCTTGCAGTCATGGCCTGTATTGGTTTGATTAGACCTACTCTATGGCTGGTTGATGACAAAACCTCATTGATTACATGTGGTCTGCTTCTCATTTCCAGTCAAGCTTTCTGTCTTGAGACATGAATAGTTTCATTAATTAGGTGAACTAAACACGTTGACAGCCATTCAAGCTAGTCTGGGTCTGGCATAATAGTGCTGGTATTATGGATTCATTCTCTGCAGTCAATGAAAATTTGGTTATTCATTTAAATGAAAGCAGAATCAAAACCTATTGGTGTTCATTTCATTTGATTATGCTCTCAGAATATATCCAGTACAATTTCCTCCTACTTTTAAAGGCTGTTATACTTCACAGGGAAAGATACTGATTATTTATTCCAGATGCTAAAATCCCTCCTGCTCTGATAAAGAACTCTAAATAATTAATGACTAGCTAAAACCTAGAGCTTAAAAAAATCTAGATATAAGTTAAAATTCTAACAATTTATATTGTGTCTTCTATAAAGCATGCAGTTGTTTATAAAACACCAACTGCATTAAATACTTGGAAAAACTAAAGCCAGATCTTCAGGACCTTCCACTGCTGTGTTTACACTGCTCAGCATTTACCTTATCTTACACTCCTCCTAAGTACCCAGTGTCTTTTTCCCCCCTCTCCAATCCTGATTACATTCTGGAGATCCATTTTCAAATCTTTTTGCTAAATTAGGGATATAGACATTTTGGTACGCTACCCTTAGTCCCAAGATTAAAATCAATGGAAGAAGCCTACCATCTACCTTATGACTGGAAATGGCATTTCCCCTTTGCAGGGAACGCTGGTGTCCAGGACGGTTGGAGACAAGAGATCTCTGAAGTCGGGTTGATATATGCTGTTTATTACAAAGGGCTGCCAGCTGCAGCTCGGAGCAGGCCCCAAAGAGAGGTAGCAGGGGGGAGAGAAGGAGGGGGAGAGCAGGTCAAGGAGCAAGAGGAAAGGGCAAAGAGCAGGAACCAAGAGAGAAGGGGCAAAGAGCAGGAACCAAGAGAGCACGTGGTCTCCTGGGCACACCTTATCAGGGGGCTTCAAGGTGGGCGCGGAAAAGGGATTGGTCCAATGGGATTACAGATACATGATGGCTCAGGGGAGGGTTACAGGTGTGGGACAAACCATACATTTTGAGGGGTGAGGCAGAACATTCCATTTAGCTAAAGTCCAACACCACATACTTTGACCTTTGAGCTTGTCTGTAAGTAAGAGGGTATTGTTTAATCAAAGGGAGATTACCTTCAGCAGGCTATACTATTGTTTTCTGGTTGTTTAGTTACTATGGTTTGGTATCTCAAAGTTCAATCTTGCTTCTAGCTTCTACATTCTCAAGATCTTTTACTAAGCCATAAGGCTTCCCTATTTCATCTTCCCCAACACCCCTTCCCCTCCCACCTCCCATTAATCTAAGTCATTGGTCTGCTTCAAGACAACATAAGCCAGGAGTATGTTACACATGGACAAACCTGTACCAGCACTGGATATTCCTCTTGGGAAGCAGCAAGAGCTGGTCCACGCCCTGAAGGAAGACAAGCTGGGACTAGTGGGTGCAGTGCCACAGTGCAGTGGCCTCCCCCTGAAAGGACCAGGAAAACAAAAGGCTCTGCTGACAGTCCAGGGATGATCAGACAGGGCAAAATATTGAAGCACGTTCAGGGTCCATCCAGAAAGTCCTATCACAAACAGCAGAAGGTGGGACTATGGGCAAAGCTACCCATAGCCCAGGTTTCAAGGTTCACCCAGGATATGAGGCTGCTGACAGGAGCTGCCCAGAATACATGGCCAGTGAGCACAAGGATGAGGCTGTTTTGGGCAGTTAGGGCATTTTAGTGTCCTCAGAACTCTGGCAGCTCCACAGAGCAAAATGAATATGGAAATAAGTAAGGGGGAGCAGGGAATCAAGTACTATCTGGAAAAGTAGTTTCAGACAATTAAGATTCTACAAGCAAGAATGAAGTAACTGTTAGCAATTCCACTTCATTAGTATAAGCCAAGTATGAGCTTCATCTATCCTGTTTCTGCATGACATAATGAGCTATTAAAAAAGCCTCCGAAGCAATCAAATACATACTAAAAGAAAGTTTATGAGTAACATTCAAAAGGAAGTGTCTTTACTGTCAAAGCTTAGCAGACACATATTTTGATGGGAGGCAAAGATATATTACCTTTTTTGAATCATGAACTCACACCATGCTCATTTGACGTGTAAGTGTATCAAGTGCCTTTGCAGACTTTTTGACTTGCAAATCATGATGATAGCAACACTTTCTCATGAAAGATGCAAAATTACTGGACACCCAAGTGCTACCATGGTGTAATTGATTATCCTTCTCAGCAGTTGTTTCAAAGCACTATTTATTCCCATTGTGTACACTGATCAATAAAAGAATTCTTTGGACTTCATTTCTGAGGTACTCATGGGAGCAAGACCACAGAAATTAGGAGCACTGAAAAAAGAAACTTCACTTGAAATGGTAGAAAAGCAGACTGTATTTGAAATCCTGTGGTCACTTCTGCTGCTGAATACTTTAACATGCCATGCTGCCTTCCTTCACAAAATTAGAGAAATTAATACATAGACAGAAGGGGAAAAAAGCTATCTTTCAAGCCTAGTTATACAGAAATACTTACATCCTTCTCCTTGCTTGCATAGGATGGAAAACAAAAGGGATTTTACAAAGTAATTGTAGTTGCTTTTTGTCCTGTCTGCACTGTTCCTTTCAGTCCTGAACATCTGTTGATCACAGCCATGTAGAAATCAGAACTCATTTCATATAGAGACAACTGCCCTGCAAGGTCTAATAGTTCATCAGCTTTCAGTCCTACAAAAGAAACAGTGCAAATCCAACTCCTCAACCCCCTGGCATCCCAAAAGATCCCTCTAAAGGATCAGTCATTTATTGGTGTTTTTTTAGTACAAGGAGTACAACACTCCACACTATGCTTGTCAGATTACCCCTTGTGCACAGCAGTAAGTGGAAAGTCCTCGGACAAAGAAGTGCAGAAATGGTGGATATTCCAGAGCTTTGTGGAACAGTGATGGCACCACAGAGCCAGAAAGCAATTTTCATGCCTGTGTCTCTTCCAGCCTCCACAAAGTAGAACTGCCCAAAGTCAGGGGCTACTGCTCGTGCAGGGTTCAGTTTTCCAATGGTTATAAAGATGTATTTCAATTACCAGCAATGAGCCTAGGTTGGGCCTGGGTTTGCAGAAGAGATTCTTATTATAAAGATTTATTTCTAATTTTTGTTCTGCAGTGGAATTCCTAGGCAGGCACACAGAAAGGGCTAAAGATTCTCAAATCCCCCCTCCCAACTTACTTCTTGCTTACAAATAAAGAGGTTTGCAGTGGCCATATAATGAATGGTTTATTGCTCTCTGACATTTTGTAATACATTGTTACCATCCCAATCTTTACTATGTAACTAAAAAAATAAAATATAGATCTAAAAGTACACAGTGTTAGTTTTACCCATAATTAAAATAGTAACTGATTCAAAGTATGCTACAGAGGCACTTTACAAAATAAAAGAAAAAGTGATTTAAATCCATGTTCCAAGGATTTTAATTCCAAAGGTTACTTCCAACAAACTCAGCTACCCACAGAACAGCTAGTTTGATTGTTTTCAAACAAAAGCTGACTGAAACATTCTGTGCTTGGCTGTACTTACACATAATATTTCAAAGCAGTCTCTTTCTCATAATATTTCAAAGATTTCTTGTGGTTAATGAGATGCTACAAAATATATTCATAATTTCAAAAATGTGTGCAATACTCAATGCAGGAATTAAGTTTCATTTTTAAAGTGTAACACAAGTATAACCAAATACATACACTATATACAAGGTGTAAAGAAGTTAATAAGGCAGCTTAGATTTTTAAATCTGGCATATGGTACTGCAGATAGGACACACATACACACACAGAAGATGATGTGGGTATTCCCATGGAAGTCCAAATCTAAGTACTTGCAGAAATGTCCCAACTACTTTGAGCACTCTATTGGACTTTCAAATTGAAGTAGAAGTTATTCCTGAAGTAGATTTCTAGTATGGAGATATATATATTTAGAGAAGAACATAAGAAAAAAAAAAGCTTGATTAGCCTCTGGACAACCTGAAATTTCTCACCGGTGTTAACATCTGCATGACTGTGCGTGCTGTATATTCATTTAAACATAACAAGAAAACATAAAGCCACATCTTCTAGCAGGAAAAGGGAAACATTCATAATAATAAAATTTCTTTAGGAAAACTTGGTTGATATATACAGTATATAAAAAAACCCTACACAATTGTCAGCATACAAAAATATGAGTTCAATATCTTTTTATACTTCAAAACCTAATGATGAAAAATCCAGGTATCCTGAGTCAGGTATGCACTGCACATCTAATTTACCAATGCCAGAGTACTGTTGGAGTACAATTTAAAAAGCACTACCTGCATTTATCAAGTACAGAGATAAAATACATAAGGCAATGCATTATCTTTTCATACAGTTAAACACAAATGGCACAAAATATGCATAAAATGCTGGAAGACATATCCATGAAGGAGCTGTAAAGAGTATGGAACAATATGTAGATATATACTACAGTTACTGATTTTCTCATTTAAATGAAATGAACGACACTTTCCTTTTTTGAGCATCATGCTTAACCATGATGTGTATACTCACATTCAGGCAATTGTCTTAAATACATATATATATATACACACACACTACATCTGACAATTAATTAATGAAACATGTTTGCTTGTGAATTTCTCTGGCTAAAAACCGATCAGTAAAAGTGGTTAATTTTTTTCCATTCAAGGATTCTAACTAATTAAATTAGGTATGACTACTATAAATCCTTGTTGACTGAAGTTTAATTGTCTTGGCTCTAAACCAGTAGAAGAGCAGTTCTGATCACTACTGACTGCATTAAAATAAACAAATACAAACCAATCCAAAAACCTGATGCATTTGCTAAAACCCAGTGAAATCTACCAAAAAAGCCACTAAAGATTCCAACTGTCTCAGTAGACACGAAATTGGTTGGTTGCTTCAGCTGACAGCAGGAATATTTACTTTAAAATGGATCTCTAAACACAAAGTTTGACATTGAAAAACTGGACTATATACATTTTTATATTTATTTACAATCTACAAGGAAAATAGCTATTAAAAATAACTAATTTGGGGAACTAGTCTGGATCAATGGCCATTTCATAGACTAAAGACTGTTTAACATCCTATTATTCATAGAGGATGGTTACAAAGGTAAGCCAAATAGCCTCAGCTCTACTTAAAATCTATGTTTTCTCCAAGCATGGATGCTATGGCAACTCATGGCAACTCAGCTGTTCCTGGGCCTGTAACCTCCCTTCTCAGGCAAGCATTGAATCGTGGTAGTACTTGGTAATGTCTCTAGATTCTTAAATTTATTCCCAGAAGAATTACACTTTCCTTGGGTGAAAAAGTAAAAATTACATACAGAAAATGCTTTCCCTAAACCAGTACAACACATTGTTGTAAAAAACAGGCTACATAACCCGTTTCTGTCAAAGCAAAGATTTAAGAAGCTGTAGGTGATACAATTCTTGTAAATCACCACCCTTGGTCATCTCTTCTTGTCACCTATGAGTTTAAAAATTTATAAGAGGATAAACATACTGTGATGAGAATGGATATTTTTTTACTCTGCAAGTGTATCTTGTATAAGGAATAAATATGTCCTATACATATACCAAACAAGATAAACAGCTTTAATAATGAACATATGAAAATTTATATTTTAAGAATGGACTTATTAAAGTCCATTTAATGTTATTAGAAGTCAATAGAATGTGTCAGAATGTGCAGTGTGCTCTGAAAGCAGAGGGACAAGAAAAGCAATCTGAATTCTACACAATGTTTCAGACAGACCATTGAAGAACATTTTGGGAAATCAGGTCCCCGCTTTTTAATAGACAGTAAATGGGCCATTTATGCCCCATTTCCTCTGAAAATAGGTTGGATTCGATCTATAAGTTAGAGTCAAGGATCCCAGAGATCTTTTCTAACCTAATTGAATCTGTATGTTACTGTGGAATCATATTTTTATGTGTTATCAGCAATCCCAGGAAACCAGGGCTTAAATTTCTCAGCTACTTTGATACCAGGCTAAATAGACACTTTACTTTCTGTATGGGTCACTAATAAAGCTTATAATGCTTAATAGGTTTTTGAAAACTGTCTCTAGGGGGGGCAAAAAAGAATAAAGGACTAAAAGTTAGATACCAAAATAAGAGGTCAAGATTTCTGATGCACACTCATGAAACAACAGCTAAAGAATTTTGTCCAGTGACTGGCTTATAACTATTTGTCCCTTACAAATATCTATTATCCCATGATTTCAACAACAAAATGAAACAGGGAATTATCATATTATACAGGGAGACTATTTTGGAGCATTTGCACTCCTACCATTTCAATGCTATATAAAAAAAAGCAATTACTAGTTACAATAATGCATGTACATGCAACAGATTTTGTCCTCTAGGTTATTTTATTGTATACAGGCTCAGCAGCTCCATGCAGCCAACAGCTGACTTCCCTCATAGTAAACCAAACCTCATGTGGGGAAACCTCACAGGAAGATGTGAGCTCAGATCCATTGGCTTGAGGTGCTTTTGGCTTCTCTGTACTTCTAATGTCTGAACAAGCAGAAACTGAAATTACTGGTGCTTTTGCCTGAAGCAGGAATTACCGTAGCCAATACTGCTGCTCTGAATGAAACACATCTGAAAGTATGAGACCCTGACTAGAACAGCAATTATAGAAAACATAACTCTTTCTTATGTGTAAGCATTAGGTCGTGCTAGACAAAAGCCTTTAAAAGTAATGTTTTTGGTGTTTTTTTGATTTTGCTTTTGTGTATTAAGTTTTTTAATCAAAAAGATCACGGTTCAATAGCTTCCAGTAGCTATGAAAGAGAGTAAACCTTAAAGCACAAAGGTGAAGTTGTTACTGGAGTGTTCATTACTGCATGCCTCTGTCATAGTTTAAGGCAAACATTCTCTTTTTATGGTAGGACCAGTAACTGATATGACTGCATAAATATATACATGTTGAAATGTACATATATGCACAGACATGTATATCTGTGGATATATAAAAATATTTATTTTCTTAGCAAAGTTAAGGTCTGTGTAAAAACATTTAGAATACTGAAAAAGGTAGGAGCTCTAATTCCTCCTTTGGAGAAAAGTAACAAGTTCCCTAAATATCCTCTTAAAAAGCCCACTCTCTTCAAGAATACAGTTCCTTTTGAATTCTCACTTATTTCACTGTAGATTGATAGATTCATAAATATTTAGATCATATGCAAAAATTATGTTGTGAGGTTTGATTGCTACAGCATAACTACAGGCCACTGTTGTACAAAAAAATAAATTTTATTCAGACACTATGTGTCTTGCTCTAATGGAATACATAGCTACTGCTGCAAGTAGAACTATTTCAGAATATGGTTTTTGTTTTAATGTGCTCATATATAAATCCTCATTTGGGGGCATTTGAAAATGAAAATTCTTTGGCCAAAAGAACAGCCAAATGCAGATAAATTCTCCCTGGGCTCTCTAAATAGTTAGTACAGTTTCAAAATAAATCTATAACAATTAGCACTCCAAAGAACTGAGATCCTATACAAAACAATTCTGACAAAATGTGGAAAATGGTAGCATAAAACATCAAAACCCCAAATTATGCTTGAACTTCAACAAGTCATTTCCATTTTAACAATACTGACTCATCTCTGCCTTATGTAGATTTGTTAGTGTAGCACTATAGAAGAAAATACACAACTCTGGAAAACTCTGAAATGCACAGATGTAATAATGTAAAACATCTATTAGAGTCTGAAACTCAACCTAACAATGGATGAAGATCAGACTCATCCTTTTCCTTCATTATAAAGGCAGATGCAAAAGGGCAGAAAGTTACCTTATATGCCATACCATCAGGCACTCCTAGTGCCATGTAGGTCCTCCTTCCAAAGCAGTGTGACAAGCACTGCTTCAGACATGGCTGAGTTTACTGATTACAAGCACACACCCATAGCAGCTGCATGCAACCATTAAACACAGCTTTGAAATTAGCATTCCATCTTTAAACATCACATTAAATTCTTGAAAGAGTAAAGTTAACATTCCAAGAAATTATGATGGTGACAGGAAAGAAAGCTTTCTCAGGTGCAAAGGGCCCCATATGAAGTGCATGCGCATTATCAAGCCTAGTTTATCTAGGCTTCCACAAGATCACATTGTGCATAGTGTACAAGTGAAGACTTTCCCTCTGACCAAGACTTTTTTTTCAAGCTGCTGGCTGTACCTATCATGTGGCTGAACAAGACACATCAAATTCATCTGATTCCAGTGTTAAATTCCCAAGGAAGAGTACTGTCCTATGAGTGTAAAACTGGAGTGCACAGATTTCAGAAATGCTTTTGGGAAGATATCTTTCAATGCCAGTAGGTAATATTTAGGGTATTTCTTCCTTTGTCCTGAGTAAAAGATTTTTTTTTCTTATTTTTCAAAGCTGCAGGGACATACTGCTATAGTGCAGTTGAATTTTTGTCATATAATCCCAGCATCCTAAAGGCTAGGTTGTTTTCTAGAGCAGATCTCCTCATTCTTCTCCAACAGGTGGTGGTGGCTGGCACAGCTTGTATAATCTGACAATGACAAACAAACAAAGCAATTATTATTCTGAGAACTTGGTCATTATTAAGATGAGTAAATTTAAGGAACACAAACTAAAGCTACATATTTCTCCACTGCAAAACAAAAGGTATTAATTCAGTTTAATACCATCAAATTTAAAACTAATAAAATCTTTGTTTACATTGAAAGTGGAATCATTAAAACACATATCTATAAGCAGTCTTATAAACACATTGCAGTACAGAAAATTTTCATATTTCTGGACTGAAGATGCCTTCATTAAGCCTATTATCAGTTGTTGCCCTGGATTCTCAATTGGAAAAGCTGCTTGGTGAATGTAATTGCCTCCAATTCTGTTTTGTCTTGGCCCAGTCAAACCTCTCTAAAAATATTTCCCTGAAGAACTGGTGCTGTTTGAAGCACCTAAGACAGGTGTCAGACACATGACACTAGCATGCAGATTTTAAATTCTCTCTCCCTCTGCTTCTTCATGGATGAAGTCAACAGCAGTAAGATTTGGTTCAAATGATTACCTCAGTACAGATTGAAATAGCCATTGCTTTTATAAAGGTTTTTGGACTTCTATTAACCCCTTTTGAAAGGACTTGGTTATTAACAGGTGTCTGAAACTTTACCTTAACAATAGAAATATTGAAAATAAAAGGCAATCATTCCAACCTCACACCCCTTGTTCTGTACTCCTGTCCAGCATACAGTATCTCCTCTGAAACCACAGCAATTAGAACCAGCCATAGACATGATCTCATTTGGAGATTATACATATTCCTCTGGGAAAATGTATCACTGAAGGAATAACAAAGAGAAATCTCCACCATAATGTGTTCTGAAGATCATTGGGTTTTTCCATATAGTCATATGGCAGATTCAGAAACACAATCATTTAAGGTTACATTGTGCAGACGCCAAAACATCTGTTAGGAGCTATATATAAGGCAATACACATATATGTAATTTTTTATTCTGATGAGAGGATAAGGTCTGATCTTTATACAGATGAGGATGCAGAGAAGAATTAACAGGGGTTGAATTATTTGATTCTGCTGGCATAATAAAGCAGTAATATTCAAAGCTGGCAGAAGACAGATAAAATTACAGTCAGAATCTCATCAAGAGTAATTGCAGTGGGGTTAATACTTGATGATGTTTTAGCAATGTTTAATTTTTATGGAGCAAAGTGCAGAAAACCTCAGCCTCAAGTACTAAGGTCTGTGTATTCTTCAGGTTATAGCAGTAATCACTAAGATTGTCTTCAGAGCAAGCAATATAAAGGAACTGTGAAGGAAACTAACAATAAGGCTGCGCACATCCCTAAGGATCTCAAGTTGCTGAAGATGCTATAAAGCAGAAGTAGCTTGTTCTGGGTCAATATATATGGAACAACTATTTGAAATGGTACAAACATCAGCTGAGAAAACAGAAACTGTGGCAGTTACAGACAACACGAGAACCCTGTCAAGTGATGTTAATTGAAACCAAATATAAAATTGCTTTCAAAGCAGAGAACTGCGAAGCCATAGTATTGTTTAGCTATACATCAAAAGTGTCAGCAATTGCTGATGACAATTCTGAGTTGTGCATCTGATGCCCCAACCACAGAGGTCTGGGATATTCCTGTGACATTGCTATTGCTGCTCACGGGCAAGCGTGCCAGGTACGTGTGTCTATTCTATGTTCTCATCATTCTTCTTCAGCACTTCAGTGTTACATTGTGGGAGTTTCAGCTGGAAAGAGGCAGTCTTTTTTCCATAGATGCAATGCTAAAAATCTTATTGCTAAGTTTAATTTTTGAGAACTTAGATTTTTCCTGTATCACAAAACCTCTGAATCTAGATAAACATTGTCATGTTGGGATGGGAAAAGTTTGGGTTGCAAGAATTCTTTGGCTGTCTCCAGAATTATGTCATGAAGGAGTTCATTTAAGTCCCAAATCATACTGTTCAAAATGTGAGAAGTCTTCTCCTACTAATGCTTTAATTGCTTTTAATGTAACAAAATGTTACTTTATTGCCATGGATTCCCCCAAGGCAAGACAGCTGATCAGGGATCTTTGGTCCTGGACTGCCTCTAAGCTAATCAAATTCATATAGTCATCTCTATCAGGTTTTACTAGTTCCCTGTTTCCTTACTGAAATTTAAACACCACAGTGGATCTGTTATGTATTTTACATGTATGTCTAGCTCATTCAATATGTTCTCATTAGTCAACAAAAACATTACATTTAAATCAGTAAAACCCAGTTTAAATTAGTTCTGGATTACTAGAACCATTTTAAGATCAAATTAGGAATTGTTTGGTTATTTTTATTTACAAGTATTGTGCTTTTATGGAAACATTTCCAATACCTGCAATCCATCGCAACATTAAAAAGCTGGATAAATATAGAATAACCCGTTTTTCATTGTAATGCATGTTTCAGAAAGAGACAAAGAAAGACTACATCATCCCCAAATGCAACTAGAACACCATTTTGCTGAGATACTGCAGCACAATATTTCATTAAAATGGGGTTATGGATCTAGTTAAGAGTATTTACCCAGAACAACTAAATATTACAAGTGATGAAGGACTTACTCCACTGTTTTCATAATTAACAAGAATTAGGATTCATTTTTCAAAAATGGGCATGTTTTGAAGTGCTACATAGCCCGGACTTCTGCAACTAATCACTTGAAGTAAAATTGTATGGCTAAGAGTGCAACTGATTTTACATACATTAAGAGCTAAATCTTACCAGCTAGAGCATACATAATATAGTCAATGTTTACTGTTAGCTTTTGAGCAGCTAGGACTGAATTTGGCACAAAGTAGACAACACCATGGTCTAGGACACAAAGAATCAGTTACCTTGGCACAGACTGTGGCGTTCGATCCCTCACTCCTAAATTCTTGGCTGTGTTTTGTACTCTGGCACCCTGTGGAAGAAGAATAACAATTTTACTTCATGTATCCCACAATAATTTAGGAAATTTTCTGACCTTTTAGATGAACATAACTATTGATTATAATTAATTAACACATATTTTTCATCTCCGAAAACAACTAGTATCTTCTAAGGTGAGGAACAAGTTAAAGCAATAAAGAAACAAAAATCTTGCCACTTGTCACCAAATAAATGCACACATATAGATCTTGTTAATTTAAAAGAGAATCATAAAAAAAAATAACATTTAAGGTTTAAAACAATGCAAACATATCTCATTTCAATTTGTTTGATTTTTGTCACCAGTCCGTGAGAAGTCACAGATAAAGTTATTTTCTGACATGTCACTTATTTCCTATGAACATTCGAACAAACGAATAATACAGATTATTTTCTATGAAAATACTAAATGAAACTAACAAAAAAATGGCCTAAACTCAGGCACTAAATAAGGATTAGAAAAATGCAGGTCCTGATCCTCCTTTATAATCAGAGAATCTCAAAAACAAGCCACCAAACAAATGGGCAGAAACCCTGAGATTGTTCAGTCTAACATACCTGCTTAAAGCAGGGACGAAAGAAAAGCTGGTCTCTCTCTACCTCAATTGATCCTTTCAAAAACGGTAATGAAAGTACTTTTGTCTCACTGACTAATCTAGTAAGGAGAATATGGATAAAACATGCACAATTATATACCATGAACTATTGTGTGAAAAACACCCTCTTCTACAAATGTACCAGCTTACAGATATCAAAGAACTTAGTAAAATTTCTTTTTGAATGATGAGGTCTAGCTCTTAAATTGCAGTTTTATTGATGTAAAAGAGTCATAATAAAGAAATATCCATTAGGCTTACTATGTTTTCTATAATTTTAAAAGCTATGGAAACTACTTGTTCTGTCAATAATAAATATACTGACTCTCCATTCATTTCTCCTGTACTATGTAAATTCAGGACAAAATAATAGAGAATAAAAATGTATAACCTCAGAATTCTTACTGTGTAATCTTAGATTGATGTGAAACATCAAAGATAACTTATATTTCTAATAGAGCTGCAGTGCCAGGTGCACATGATGTAAAACAGGTATAATAATTGGTTCCAGTCATAGAGTAAGACGAGACCTTTCATTTGACTGAAATCAGGGACGCAGGTAATTGACATGGTATTGATTTTCTGCCATGGGCTGAAACAGTATATGAAAAAGACTAGCTGTTTACACACACATAGGCTCTCAGATTGTGTGTAAATGAACATGTGCCACAAAAATATACTGTGTCCTTACATTTCTTTAAGGCAAAAAAAGGGTGATAAAGATAGAAAAAATAACTAGAATACATATAAAAATTAAGGCAGAATATAAAATTATTTTACTATAGCTGCATCTATCTCAGTAAGATTGTCTCCAACAATTACAAAGGCACATAACTATAGACCACGACAAACATGTCTTTCCCCAGAAACTCCTCCAGAATTCAGTCACTAGTCATTCAATACTTCCTCTCTTCATCAACAAGTATGTGTTTAATCAACTTCAGTGATTCTCTTCTTTCCCATCTCATCTTGTACTCAGTAAAAAATACACATCACTAACCTTGTGAAAGAGCCACATCTTTGGTACAATCTTAGCTTGCTACATCAAGAATCAGAGAATGGTTTGGGTTTTCTAAAATTTTTAAAATATCATCTAGTCTCAACTTCCCACCATGGGCAAGGACACCTTGCACTAGACCAGAATTCTCAAAGCCCCATTCATCCTGTCCCCAAATATTTCCAGGGATGAGGGATGTATGGCCTCTCTGGGCAATATGTTCCAGTACCTCACCACCCTCACAGTAATAATTTTTTCTTAACCTAATGTCTAAAATTTATTCTAAAATAAAGACTCAATCTAAGCCCACTGTCACTTTGAAGCCATTACCCCTTCCCTTTCACTACATGTCCTTGTAAAAAGTCCCTCTCCAGCTTTCCACTCTTATAATTTGGTTCAAATCTGACAGTTTCATTTGACCTGTTTAGTTCTGCACTGGTGAGGACAATGGTCAGTCCCTACCTGTGACACATGTTCTTTACAAGTCTGTTATCCCCCTTCATGAAGCTGTTTTTTCTAACTTTCTCTGTATCTTTTCTATTATGCTATATCCTTATGGAAGGGATAAGAACATCAGATAGTTCCAAATGCAGAGTCATGACAGCATGATTTCTACTTTGTCCTCTATCCCTCCTAAGACATTATAGCTTCTGCTTTACTGATAACTGCTGCAAATTGAGCTGATGTTTTCTCCTGACGTCTTGAACATGAAATGGAATGGCAAGCTCACAGTCAATTATTTTGAATGTGAACTTACGGTTTGTTTTTTCCCCAGTGTCCTTCACTTAAGAGTAATCTATGCTGATTTGCATCTACTATTTTATTGCTCAATCACAAAGTCCTGCAAGATTATTTATAATTCTTCAGAGTTACCTGCTCATCTTTAATAAAAGAATTGAAAATAGTTCAGTGGAGAATAGGAAGAATGATTAGTTAAGAAAATTCAACTGAAAATTGACAGATCAGATGATTTCTTCTATCTGCACAAGTGATGGCTGATCAGGGAAATGATAATCAAATTTGGGATGGACTTTTTAGCAGGAGCTGTAGCAATAGGAAAACAGGTAATGGTTTTAAACTGAGCAAAGTTATATTCAGAATAGATATAAGGAAGAAATATTTTATGATGAGGGTGGTAACACAGTAACAGGTTGGCCAGAATATGCTAGTGTGGAGTCTCTCAGTTCAGCCGTAGAGAGAACAGGGGATTCTCCCAGGCTTCAGGTCTGGGAAACTTAGAGAGAAAGAATTTAAACAATTATCTGTCTTTCTGTTCATGTTGTTTATAGATATGTTCTACCACAGTGTGCTATTCATAGTTCACCAATAGTGTGAAAAGTTTTTACTTTGAGACCAATGAAGTCTCACCTTAGCGATCCTAGTTATAAAAGGACCTACTTCTTAAAAATAAACTCTCTTTTTTTCCTTCTGTGACTTGGAGTAATTTTGTCCCGTCCCTGACTCAACAGTGTCAATGCTAGATGCCCCATTTCTGGAAACAATCAAAATGCTAAAAGTCTACTGCTAAATAGGGAAGAAAATCTGGTCACTAAGTTTATGGTATACTGGACAGAAAACAGGAATTAAAGGGGGGAAAATAGAAGAAAACAGCCACTTAAATGAGGCACAAAGTAAAACATTGTAATGATAAGGTTAGGAAAACTCTGGAACAGACCACATGAGAAGCAGTGCACAGGAGTCCCCACTACTGGAGGTTTAAGAACAGATACAACAGATGTCTGTCAGGAATGACATAAGGATAGATGTTGGTTACAGTTAGACATGTTGAGTCCAGACCTTCTGCACCTCCAGTGGCCTTTTCTCAGTGCCATTTTCTAAAATTTTATCATAATAAAGAAACCTCACCATGAAAGACTGCTGAGACTGGCACACGATTAACAGCACTGAGAGCCAGAATATACATATATTTGCAAAAACTATCTAAATTAATCACATGCTGATCCTGGACGTCAGTGTTATGACTACTTCTGAGAATAAAACCAGCCTATTTTTACTTGCATCACTCACTAGAGAAACTAATTTTAGTATCTTGCTCACATATAAATCAAATGCATTGATTTAAAAAGGAGTCTAGCTTTATATAATCATGTAATTTATTGTTTAGTTGGGGCACAAATTAGACATTACTTAAAAGCACCAAATTCTTATTTCTTTTGAGGAAAAGCCCCCAAGAATTACTAGCAACTTGCTACATGACATCTTTTTGTCACCATTGAGCATCACTATACCATTTCTATTTCAGTATACTGCTAATTTATACTTCTCCAATTCTATTCTTAATTGACTCTGTCTCATATGGGCATAAGGGAGAGCTGTGTTACATGACTCCAGACAGCTACCCTCTGCATACCGGTACTGCCAGAGCACTGGTGAAAGATGATGGCAGTTCTGAGACACCATCAATCTGAACTCTTCTGTATGAACTAATATCCTCATTGCCATGTTTAAAAATTATAGGTTTGTTTTCAAGCTACACACTAATTTAAGGGTAGTAAAATCCAGTCACATAGAGAAAACATTCAAAAAGCTCTAAATCAATACAATACTTATGAGAATTATTGACAGAATCACTAGGTTGGAAGAGACCTTCAAGATCATCAAGTCCAACCCATACGCCAACACCTCGACTAAACCATGGTACTGAGTGCCACATCCAATCTTTTTTTAAGCACATCCAGGGATGGTGACTCCACCACCTCCCAAGGCAGACCATTCCAGAACTTCATCGCTCTTTCCGTAAAAAACTTTTTCCTAATATGCAGCCTATATTTCCCTTGACGCAGCTTAAGGCTGTGTCCTCTTGTTCNAGTTGGACTTGTTAAACATCATCCTATTGGACTCTTCCCATCCATTCAGCCGTTCCAGGTCTCTCTGCAGAGCCATCCTACCTTCCAACAGATCGACATACACCCCCAGCTTAGTCTTGTCTGCAAATTTACCAATGAAAGACTCAATGCCCTCACCAATGTCATCAATAAAAATATTGAACAGAACTGGCCCCAGCACAGACCCCTGAAGGACACTACTGGTGATTGGCTGCCAGCTGGATGCAGCACTGTTCACCACCACCCTCTGCGCCTGGCCATCCAGCCAGTTCTGAACCCAGCAAAGAGTGCTCCTGTCCAAGCCATGGGTTGCCAGCTTCTCCAGGAGTATGCCGTGAGAGACAGTGGCAAAGGCCTTCCTGAAGTCCAAATAGACAACATCCACAGCCTTTCCTGCATCCACCAGGTGTGTCAGCTGGTCATAAAAGGAGACCAGGTTGGTCAAACATGACCTACCCCTCCTAAACCTATGCTGGCTGGGTCTGATATCCTGGCCATCCTGTAAGTTCTGTGTGATAACACTCAATATAAACTGTTCCATAACCTTACCAGGTACTGAGGTCAGGCTGACTGGTCTATAATTATCAGGATCCTCCTTCCTCCCTTTTTGTGAATTGGGATCACATTGGCCAGCTTCTAGTCATCTGGAACCCCCCAGTGAGCCAGGACTGTTGGTAAATGATGGAGAGTGGCTTTGCAGGCTCATCTGCCAGTTCCGTCATCACCCTGGGACTGATCCCATCAAGTCCCAAAGATTTATGAATATCCAAGCAGCTCAGCATTTCTCTGACTGCCTCCCCCTGGATAACAGGGGGACCATTCTTCTCCCTGACACCATCTACCAACAGGACAAGCCGTCTTCCCACTAAAGACTGAAACAAAGAAGGCATTAAACACTTTTGCCTATTCATCTGCAGTTACTGAGTTCCCTCTTGCATCCAGTAGAGAACAAGGGTTGGTCTTGCCCTTCCTTTTGCCATTAATATATTTGTAAAAACATTTTTTATTATCCTTTACAAAATTTACCAAGTTAAGTTTGAACTGAGCTTTGGCCTCTCTAATTTTTTTTCCTACATGCCCTAGCAACCCCCTTAAATACTTCCTGGAAGACCTGACCCTCCTTCCAAAGATGATGCTTCCTCTTTTTATTCCTGAGTCCCTTCAAAACCTCATTGCCCATCCNAACAAAGAAGGCATTAAACACTTTTGCCTATTCATCTGCAGTTACTGAGTTCCCTCTTACATCCAGTAGAGAACAAGGGTTGGTCTTGCCCTTCCTTTTGCCATTAATATATTTGTAAAAACATTTTTTATTATCCTTTACAAAATTTACCAAGCTAAGTTTGAACTGAGCTATCTCAGTTCTCGAATTTTTTTTCCTACATGCCCTAGCAACCCCCTTAAATACTTCCTGGAAGACCTGACCCTCCTTCCAAAGATGATGCTTCCTCTTTTTATTCCTGAGTCCCTTCAAAACCTCATTGCCCATCCAGGCTGGACATCTTCTGGCACATAGGGACAGTCTGTTCCTGTGCCCTCAAGGTCTCTGTTTTGAAGCATGCCCACCTTTCCTGGACTCCTTTGTTTTTAAGGGCTGCTTCCCAAGGAACTCTCTAAATAAGTCTCCTAAATAGGCCAAAGCCTGCCCTCCCGAAGTCCAATGTAAAAGTCTCATTGATGTTCCTCCTGATTTCACCAAATATTGAGAACTCTATAATTTCATGATCACTATGCCCCAAGCAGCCTCCAACCACCACATCTCCCACCAGCCCATCTCTATTTGCAAACAACCGGTCTAACATAGACCCTCCCCTGGTGGGCTCAAAATATAGTGTTGCTATTATACTTTTAAAAAGGCATGAAAACATGATTAGTCACTTAAAAGATAACATAAATTCTCTTCTGGCCTTTTCTGTTTACCAGCCTTTTAGTTATTTTTTTTTTTCCTCTGAGATCTCTGCCCTCCAGCAGCTCCTTTCCTAGGCTTCTGTCCTCTCCACTCTGCTGCATCCTGAAGTCACACTGCTGTCAGTATGTTTTACATAGTATTTTGTGTGTGGAGGTGTTTACACGAGTATATATGTAAGTTAAAAAATTTACCAAAAGATAGTTAGGATGTTTTCACAATTTTTCCTCTATTTTATAAACAAATCAAAACCGCTTAAGTAAAACCATTCCACAGACCCAAGTTCATACCTGCTTTCACAAGTTTATCTCTTTGCTTTAGTTCTCACAGAGCAGATGCTTGGCATCTTATTATAGCAGACAAGACAATTACTTTGAACATTGTTCCAGCAGTGCAGTTGGAGCTATTATTAGTCTTGTTCAACATGATCTTGGATCTTGACCTGATTCAATTAAAAAATAAAATCATTCCTGAGGTTATCCATTCAATCAGGTGTCTCTGGTTATTCAGTACTGGTGCATCAAGTTGGAAAACACATCAACTTCGAGTAGAGATAATTTTCTCTTGTGGAAGCTGATACTGACAGGAGTTAGTGCTGCTGAGTAACAGATGGAATAGATGTCCTTTGACTTGCTGTGACTAATATCAGACCCTGTGGCTAATATCTTTATTCCACAAAAGGTTTAGTGTGTAAATGGGATAATAAATTGTTTTGTTTGCTTTATGTGGAAAAGGCACATGTATTGCTCTTAACGAAATGTTCTGCATTAAGCCCCAAGAAGCCTTTTTATTCCTTTTTCTTCCAAGTTTTATGGCCTGCATTATGGTCCTGACAGTTAAATCCTACAGATAATTTAAACATTAAATCCAAACAGGTTTCTAGAAAATACCATAGCGTGTTGTTGAAATTAGTCCAAAACATTTAGAATTTAATGGAGGGTTATATTTCTACTACAGAACTCCAAGACTGATTGAAAATTACGACAAAAGATTATTACTCTATTAAATGCCATAGTGGTTTCCTGCAAGAGAAAGGGTGTGGGAAAAAAGTCTAGATATACTAGCACACATTTTCACAGTATCTGTGTGTGGTATTGAGATATTGGTATCTTTAGCAGCTATTGATCACCTGCTGTTTTACTTCAAAGAATGTAGCCTCATCAAAAGGCCTTCTTTCACATCTGTATTTGAGCACATACAGCTACAGCTGCTCAAAACCATGTCAGTTTCTTTCATTTTGTCTTTCATTTTCATTACAGAGTATGCAAAAGCCACAAAAATGAATCAGTATTTTTTTAAATGGCCTAAATCTGTATGTTGAAAATGTACAATTTGACAGACTACATCCTACAAGTATATTTATGCAAACCCCTACAAACATATTTTTTGATTGCAAAATACTCAGATCTGTCTTTTGTCTAAATCTTCAGCAGCAGACATATCAACCTATACATGCAAGTTTATCCATATAAAGCAGTAGCCTTCTTTTCAAGTCAAGTTAAAGCTGTAATTCCCAAGCAGATGTACATGACCTGATTCAAGAACCTCAAGGGTGATTATTCACCACAGAAACTTAATTTATGCACCAAAATAAGTGAAAGCCCAATACAAAAAGGACTGAGACTAAATACTCTGATGTACCCATGCTCAGCAACAACAATTACATACAACTGATGTGAATCAATGGTTTGAAACTATCCACAAAATTGCTTTAACAGACTAAAGGTCACACCTAGCATACGCATATTTTTCTCTATAGCAAGTTAGAAGCTTTTTAATCATATTCATAACTGTGATTGCTGCACAAAATATGTAGCAAAGTCAATGAACATAATAAATTAGGTGCCATCTAGAACCCAGAAATTATGAACCTTGTCTTATCTGTGATTAATTGTTATAATATTTAATTATGGTTTTTTTGACTTCAAGATTGAGTACATCCTATATTTTGCTTATGACTTTGTTGTAAGGTTGAAAGCTACCACAGGCTAGGACATATGTTCCATACGCGTGCAGAGTGATTCAGTCTCCCCTCAACCTCTCTTTCATCAACTGAATAGGTTGAGCTCTTCGATTTTCAGTTTATAAGTTTTGTCTCACAACTTCTGGACCATTCATGTTCCTCCCTTCAATTCCTTCCAAGATACATCCTTTTGAAAGTATTTTCTGATAACAAGATACTCTAGATAATTTTGTGCTAATACAGTAGAGTGTATCCCCCATTTTCAGTTGATATTACTTTTTAATCCAGTATTTTTGGCATACCTTCACACTAAGAGTTCATGTTGAGGTGGTTATCTATCCACAACAGCCTCTAAATACTAATATCCTATGATGACTGAAGAGTGAAAAGCATTGTTTTGTAATAAGGACATTGTCCTCAGGAATCTTGCCTGGAAAGTAAAAACAATGGTATTTCTTGCTCTCCTTCCCTTCTACACTTTCCCTTAATTCAGCGCATGAGTCACTTTTTACTGGCCATAGTTAATAATCTTGATTTGTTTCTATCAGTTATATATATTAAGATAAAAGTTATCTTGCTCAACAGACTATTCTGATGTAAGGTGACACCAAGGCAGTTACTATACAAAAATCACTTAGAAAAATCATAAGAGAACACAAACAACTGGTTAAAGATAGCCTGTTTCTGTATTAAAAAAAGAAAAACAACACCTTCAACAATAAGGGAAGAAAAAAAAAAAGGCCAAAAGACAAACAACAAAGCACCCAAACTAAGAGGACTCAGATAGACACTGCACAACATTAGGATGGAGGCTAAAAAATGCTTGGTTGAGTCACTCCTGTTTGACGACTATGCGTGTTGTTTGGAAGCACACAGGTCTCCCACCGCAGCACACATCACAGTGGAGACAGCCACGATACACAGAGTATCACCATACAATGTCAGAAAGCTTCAACCCATACAGAGTAATACCATACCTCATCAGAAGGCTGCAGGCATCTGCCTATACAGAATAACATCATACTGCTTCAGAAGCCTTCAAGCATCTGTCCTTGTTCTCTAGCCCAACCTTTTATACCCCTGATTGTTCATGCATTGCACCTGTGTGCCCTCTGTTCCCTTTGGTGATCAGTCAGTGCACCTGGGCACTCCAGGTCTCCAGGTAATGCTGTTCACCTGCTTTTCACAGCTGTAGCCCACTGAGGACAAGGCTGGGCCGCAGCCCCATCCCAGTCCCCACAAACTGTGTGCCTACGCTCCCGTACAGCAAGTACTTACCTGTTTGCGCATGACGTCTGTCGCCTGCATGATGTAGCGAGGGGGCAGCCCATGGCTCCGGGCCAGCGTGATCGCCTGCTCCAGGGTGACGCTCAGAGTGCAGCTGCAACGGGGGAAAGAGGTCAGCTGTTTGGTATCTCCTCAAAATAACTGCTTTTGAATCAATCCTCTTAAAAAAAAAAACTATATATAAAAAGATTACGTAGTAAACACGCCTCCCTCAACCTCCTATGCCTCCCTCAACCATGCAGGCATTACCCTGAACAGTATAATGTTTCTAAGATTTTGAGTGTAACAAGTCTTCCAGCTGACTTAAAATCAAATGCATTTGTTTTGTTTTGTTCTTAAGGAAAAAAAACTCAAACAAACCAACCCAACTCCCCAAAAAAACCATAACAACACATAGAAACCCACACTAAAAACTATGGCTTGGCAAGTGCACAACTTGGAGAGTAACAACACAAGAAAAAATATTTTTGCAATTGTAAAAATCCCTTTCCAGGTGGTTTCTACGTGTTACATCTCACCCTCCACTCTTAAAGCAGACCAAGGCTTTGTACCAGGATCCCAATCACAATTAATTTAGCTTGATTATTTTCTTGGCACATCAATGCAGTGCAAAAGTAAGAGACATTTACCATTTCCAAAAAAGAAAATAGATGAAAACTGCATTCCTTCAAATGAACTGTCCTGTGCCACTTTGCCAATCTTTTTCAAAAAACCCTTGAGGACAAAAACTGATTGTGACATCTCATCTAACAGAAAGGCTGTCACTGTTGTAACAGAGCAACCAGAAAAGTTTCAGAGCAGTAGGACAGACAACCTGCCAGCACACCAGGCAAGAAGTAGTAGGAAAAGTCATTTTGGACATGCCATCTGATTTTCATTGTCATCATGAGGACAAGAAAAAATGGTTGGTTTCTCATGCAACCAAGACCACAGCTGTAGAAAACTCATGGAACAAGACAAAACACCTGAGTAGAAACAGGTGCTTTTAGAAAGAACATGTCTGGGGGCTGCTTTAACCCAAGAGGTGAGGGTGGCTCTACTCTGTACCAGTAAATTGCTCAATGATTTTTCTCTTCACAACCAAAGTACTGTAATAATCAAATGTCTTGAACCAGAAAGATGGGTTTTACACAAAATTATTCTACCTCAGCAGAACCTGACAAAAGCTGTAATTTTCAAGTTCAAATAATAAAACTAAGACACATTATTAATATATAATTTTGAGGACCCATTTGGCAAAATCCTGACCAAAGTGTTCTGCATAGTTTATAATATGCACACATAACAGACAATATGTTTCAATCAAACACTTATCTTACTGAGCAGAAGATCTGTAGGAGGAAAAAAATGTGTCTGTACTTATTTTCTTACTGAAAAAACCCAAACCCCAAATGACACATTTTAAAAACTGCTTAAGCTAATTTCTGGACTGCAAGAAGTTTCACAGAAGTCAGCATAGAGGATACTAAATTTGATCTGCAGCTTTATTAATGGTCTTTCATAAAAAATTTATAAGCTAAGTGATTTTCCTTAGTAATGAGATAATTTTCATTCCCCAGTTTCTTGTATACACTGGCCTCAGAGTTAGCTTGAGGCAAAAGTGTATTGATCTTTTCTGTTATGTGTTTGATTAAGGTGTAAGATAGCTAAATGTTAGATTAGAAATTCTAAACACAAGACAAGTTTTCATCTTGTCTTTGAAAAGTGAAATATTGCACAAAATACATGTTCATAATATTTGCCAGCACCCAAATTTAAACATCCAACCTTCAAGACCAGACAGCAAAGGAGGCTTTGTTCTACTGACAGTGGAAAAAAGCAAAAGTATCTGAAATGTAGTTTGACAGGTATAATCTAAACCAAACAAAAAGGGCAAAAAGTTTCTCAGTAGGTATAATATGTATTAATGGGCTCAAGTACAACTCTCAAGTAAGCAGTTCCTGAGCCAAGTTTCCCAGAAATCCCATCTTCCTGGAACCCTTAAGACTGAAAGAATTGAAAAATTATATTCTGCATGCATGAATCAAGACTAACAAAAGAACCTACTAAATGAAGGTCATCTTGAAGAATGAAGTGCAATTTTGTGATTTAAAAAAGACTGCCAAGCTGCTCCCTATCCAAACCTGATGAAATGGCTGATGATCGTGGACATTATGAGGACTCTACATTTGGACAATGCCAACCATGATTCAGAAATTAGGCTGCCAAGTGTGTAGATAAAGACATAACCAGAGTGGGAAAAGCAGAGAGAGAGCAAAACAGCATAATAAAGATTTCTTTTAGAGGCTGCTATGGAGGTAGGCAACAACTGCAGTACAATTCTGAAACACATATGCTAAAATTGAAGATCTTTCTCCACAGCAAGTAAGAATAGCAATTCTTAGGATAGTATTTTTAACATATCCTTCAAAATTAGTAGCAAAGACACTCATGATGACAGCAGTGATGATGTTAATTATTATCACACCTCTTCAATAGAACATTTTTTGTTTGAGGTTAAATCCTAGAGTAATGCTGGTTAGATACTTTTCAAAAGCCTTCTTATCCATTAACAGATGTTAAAAATCATTAAAATAGCATCAGAGACATGATTGCATTTGAATATACTGTTTCATTAGAGGTGCAATTGAATATCACCAGATTTTGTGTTCCTCTGATGGCATGTAAAACCTCTGATGAATGGCAGAGTCAAATATAAACTATAGATTATGGCTTTTGTCCTATGATTAAGAAATAAGGTTTCTACTTTCTAAATAAAAAAACCAACAACACTCAAATAGTGTCATTTTAGTTGAGCACCAGATCAGTGAGATGGCACCTTCTAACAAAACTGATCATATTAACCTTCCATGAGACTATGCTGAATTGACTCATTTGTCTCCATACTGGTACTTTCTTCCAGCTCTTCAAATAGTTTTTTTAATTAGTACATATCCCTTTTCACAAATCAAACTGCCCTAGACACCTGCTGTGAAAGAAAAAATGCACACACAAAACATCAGATGGTAATATGGAAAAGTCATAATTGGAAGTACCTCAGCAACAGGGCTGCCAAGCATGGAGAGATTATGCAAATGCAAATTTAAACCAATGTAACTTCTAAAATTTTATTAAACAATATTAAATCTGGTTATTCTCCATCTTGTAAAATTCTTCTGGTGGCCTGAGCAAAGTTCAAGATCAAGGATTGTCAGCAAATATGTGCAGCAAGTAATAATCCACTTTTCTCCTGCATTTTGAGTGCTGATAAACAGATGGTATTAAAGTTTACAAAGCAATCTGGAAGCAATTCTGACCTCTGAAAGTATCTGGTCATTTGGATGCAATCAGCCCAGACAAGCCAAACAAGGAAAATATTTGGGGAAAAACCCTCATAACATTCTGTTATGGGAAGCATAAAGACCAAATCCATAGATTTAACAGTGTAAACAGATCAAAATGTGTTCTGACTCCTTCTCTTTTCCTCTCACCCCTTTTTTTTAATGCGAGAAAAACAAAAGACCCAAAATCATCATGTCAGAATTTATGTCAGTTAGAATGACAAATTCCCTGCCTTGACAGATTACAACAGCAAGGCAGAGACAATTGGATTTCCCAGGACAACAGGGCTGAGAATTCCTCATTTCATCCATTTGGTTTCCAAGAAACAGAAGGGGCTGCAGCTGCTCCCAGCTCCTGCCTGCTATCCCCAGTCTCCCATCAGTCATGACAGTATGGATGTGAAGATTAAATACAAACTTTAAAACAACTTCTGGATCAAACCATTCTGAACTTGCCTGAAAAAGTAAGACTAAATGATTTTCTATCACCAATAGTCTATTTGTTTCTGACTGGATGTGATTTTCACTAAAGGTCTGAAAATCGGCTGGACAGATGCACATCAATCCTGAAAAATGGAGTTGTAAAATACAAATACAGACTGAAATTTTCTGAGAAATTGATTGTTTCACAACAGCTTGTCTAATATCACTTGAAAGGAAAAATAATTTGAGTTTGTGTTCACTACCTACAGAGGTGCCACGCAGCAAAGTGCATATCTAGGTTACCAGAGTAAAAAGGATCTAAATCATCCAATTCATTCTCAGGTTTCAACTGGGCTTTCGGCCATTCTACATCCAAAAATGCACCAAAACATCCCTTAGAAAAATGCCCTGAGTAGAAAAGATGAGGTGAAACAAATTGGTTTAGTAGTTACCACAGTCAGAGATGTCAAAATGAATTATGTTCTATGTGAATAGGAAAAAAATATGAAAAGGGTGCATGTATGCTTAGTCCAATTAAAAACTAAAGCTTCTTCTCAACATGTAATTTAATGCCATTATTATTATTTTAATTACTTTTCTTCCTCTACATCATACGCTATTCATTCCTACATTTGACCACTTTTTACATCAACTACACTACAAGTAATATTTTTTTTCTGTCATTTAAATTAATATGTATAGAAGGAATATTACTTGAATCAGTGCATAAAGTAGTTAGAAACTTAGTGTTAAAGTAAATCAATTTGGGTAAACATTTTTTGGGGTATTTGTCTATAATTAATAGTGATGGCTGGATAATATGCATTGATTCTGATGAACACTCTGAAGAAGAAAATAGACACAATAAAACGAAAAAGGAAGAAAAATATTGTTCAGGACTATAAAAAAATGGGTGTACAAAGTATAGGCAGGCCTAATTCAAGATTCTTCCACAAGCTCTAAGATGCAGGGGTTTCATTCACAAAAGGCGCTGCTGTGGTTACACAGTTGTGCAAACCTCAGAATAAAGGTATCCCAACTCCCTTATCAGACCACTATCCTACAACAGGATAATCAAACACAGCTCTACCAGATATTTTCAGACACAAACTACCAATAGATTTCTGACTTACTGAAGTAGATGGCATGAACTTATCAAGCCAGAGAACCAGTCTTGGGAGGTAAGTATCTATTAGTCATATATCAAACCTACCCTTGGTTAATGAATTTTTTTGTAGGTTCCAAAAATATTTTTATCAGGGGTATTTGGTTCAATATTAGTAATTTTTAATAATGAAGTATGAAACACAAAGGAAGTAATGTTAATTTTTTTTCTGTAGATTTAAAGATTATTGTCATCCAATCTATTTCCAGAAATAAATGTAAGTATTCTACCTCTTTAAAACAGAGAGATTTTCAAAGAAAAATTACGAAGAAAAAAAAAAGGCACCTCTTTTCACTGGATATCATCTGTCAGTGTTAAAAAACTGCAGGGAGCATCTTTTCACAATCATTTTTCCTGTAAGATCTTAGCACCTCTAGTCAGCTGGAAATGTTGCAAGAAAGCAATTGCACTATTAAATATTCTTTGCTTGATGAGCGAACAACATTTCCAAAAATTCGAGGTATTCCATCCTTTTATTTATTAATTTTCCATCATACTTGCAAAAATAAACAAACACAATCTAAAGGCATCTGAAACCCCAGCTTTGGCCATTATCTCTCATTCTGTGCAAAAAGTCTTTCCCTTAAAGGCTTCTTCCTCTGTAAGCCGGCAACTAAATCTGGTAAAAATTTGCAATTTACTTCTTGTCTTGTAATAATTCAAGCTATTCACTTACCTCTCCTTATGCCAAAAATTAAAGCAGATCTAGTAACATTTTTAATTTTAGATTGTTCAAGAGGTCCTATTTTATTTTTATTGTAAAGAAGATTTTGCATGAAAACCACCAGTTTCAAAGACCTAGACTGCAAATAAGGCAATCATGCAGGAACTGAAGCATGAAAGGATGATTCTACAGAGCACAGTAATAGAATTGTGTGTCCACCCTGCTACTAAACATCCATAATGTTAAAAGAAGACCAAATAGAAAAAAAGCACACCTTGAAATTCATACTAGTAACAACTTAGATCCATCTTTTCTGTCTCACTGCATTTAATGCACTTCTCTGCATTTTCAGATTGCATTTTAAACAAAATAGTGTCTCAGAATTTAACAATTCGAGAACAGTAAGACTATAACCCATCCAGTATATGTATTAGATATGCTAGAGGTGACAAAGCAAAAATGTACCAGATTGCCTATGAAAGACAAATATAGAGCAAAATAAAACAATTACTGCTGTAGGAACAATATAGCACTATTTATGCTAAATGTCTTGCTTATTTTATTTTAAGACAAATTCTCACATATTTCAAAATTATTTAGCTGGTTTTAGGTAGTAACCAGCACAGAATATAATACTCTATTATCCTACAAAGAGAAGTTTGTTTATGCCTCAGTGGGTATGGTATCATAAAAATATACTAATTGTAGACAGACATAACAGAACTACCATTTAAAAAATATAAGAGAATCTTGACTAAATGGGAAGGTAGCAGGACTAAAAGCCCAGTTGAGACCAGATGGCTGGAGAAGGGTATGGATTACTTTTTCAGTCTGGGTTAACCTGTCTCCTGAAAGTAGTCCCATCATTCCCTGAAAGCTTTCTTACTGGGGAGTTTAAAGCCTAAATACAGCTGCAAAACTCCAAGGATTCTCTTTGTAGCATGCACTCGTTGAGCTCAGAACTAAATTCTTAGTGGAGAATTTCTGAATCTAAAAGGAAGAATTCTTATGATAGAATGTCAAAAATACAAATTCGGAGTACCTATTTTTCACCTGATTTCATTTGATTCACAGAAAGGCAGCTGGGCATGATGGACAGCTTATGGTGCTACTCTGCTTTGCAATGTGGAAGATGAAGCAGGTTTAGCTGGATTGCAGGACCACTGCCAGCTACAGGAGACAGCATAATCAACACTTGGCAAAACCTGCCTCATTCTTCAGCCAAGTGTCTGCCAGCCAGAACCCCACTGCTTGAAGGATGGTAACACTAAGGAGAGAGTTTCTGCAGGGGAAATTAAAATTCAGAAAAGAAAATAAGACTCTGATTTTTTTGGGTTTCATCAAGATTAGAGAAGATTTTTCCCTTGATCCTCCAGGAAATGCAAAAATTTAAATAAACTTGGGATTTGTTTCACTTGGATGCTTTAAATTATTCCTTTGAGCCTGTAAGGCCTATGGTCCCTGAACAGACTTCTGCAGCTGCTGCACCTAATTTCATTTTGGCACAGAAAGAGGCTAGGACATGTCTGTGCAGTGCAGTCTTGCGCTTCTCCCTCAAGCAGGAGCTAGAATCATGATTCAATAAAATTTAAAAGTGCCTTTCATCACCTGCATTTGTACAGACTGATAGCAACTTCAAACAGAATGAATGCAAGCAAAGAAAGCAGAACGTTGTTTACAGGGTGACAGCTGGCCGGCAGGCAGAAATATAATTATGAAAGATAAAAAAAGGTAAAATAAAAATGCAAACTATTGATTTCTCAAACTAATTCAGAGCTCTGTTCCTCTTGTTGATCAACAAGGCATGTTCACTTATGATAATCCGAGGGGAGGTTTGTAGCACTCACACATCACTTAGGACAGTGAAGGTTAAAGGGACTTATTTTCCCCCATCCTTGGTTTTCTGGTGCTCAAAATGTATTTGGAAAGAACTGCTGTCTGAAATAGATATAGGATTGCAGGCTTTAATGTAAATTGGTAAACATATTGTCATAATAAAAATCAAAGAAAAGCAATCACCAGCAATTCAAAATCCCCAGCATTATCTTGGATATAGGGATGAAAGTATGAGCTCTGTCAAGCTGTTTTAGCCTAGTGCAGCGTAAAAAGCAATTTAATATGGATCACAGAGAAGTCAGAAACCAAGACACTGCTGATCCAGAGATCAGCAATCACTG
The DNA here is from genome assembly GCA_013399945.1 of Ploceus nigricollis. Lineage (NCBI taxonomy): Eukaryota > Metazoa > Chordata > Aves > Passeriformes > Ploceidae > Ploceus > Ploceus nigricollis. The sequence goes on from VXBC01011817.1 coordinate 186,255, forward strand.
TCAAAGCAGACAAAGCTGCTGTTTCATAGTTCTTGGCCTCTTCTGCATTGGACTGTCACCCAGTGCCTCCCTCACAAGCTATCTGGGACTTGCTTCTGGTTAGTAGGAGCAGTGGCAGAACCTCCCCCTGCCCCCTTGTCAATCCATGACATCTAAATTCAGAGAACACAGAAAGGGCTTTCCAATCAGTTCAGAGCACAGAACGCCAGATACACTGCTGAATACAACCAGAGATAAATATCCCCTCTAACTGAAAATCAGTAGCTGGAACTCTAAGGAACTAGCTAACAAGCTAAGGAGCATTATTTTGCAACATTATCTGCCCTGATTAAATACTACTCCAACAAACAGAAGAATTTAGCCTTCAAGATTGATGGCATAAAGCATATATACACCTTCCCTTACTCAATTTATTCATCTCTTACTGAACTGACAAATGTCCTCCTCACAGGATTTCGTGTAGCTGCAAGACTGTTTCACTCTGAGAGCAGCAAGGGGAGAAGGTCCATAAAAACACTGCAGAATTTAGCACTAGAAATGCTGGGCACAGAATTCACTGAGCAAACCTACAAGCTGGAAACAAAGCAAGCTTTCTATCTGGGCAAAGGCAATTTCAGAATGTCAAAAACCAAAGCCCACTTAGTACTGGACTGTAGAGATGTAGCCTAGGGAGACCAGAAAGAGAAAACAGTACATGAAGTGACTTTATATGACTCTAAATGCTAAGGAAAAACTTCTTCATCCATCCAGTTTGCATCTGCAACAGTAATTTCAGGAAACTGTTATTAAAGAACTTTCTTAGCTTTAACCACTCAAAGGGACTTATTTCCCTTAGAAGAGTGAATGAATCCCTTCTTGTCTCTAAACACACGAGTTTTATTCTGAACTTCCAGGTACAAACCCCTGAGTACTTATACAATTTCTCAACTAGCCCATTCGTTTTTCCTGGAGGGCCTATTTTGAAATATCTCTGATAATGCCAAGAGTTGATGTTTCTTTCTCTGAACAGATGGTAGTCACAAAGGCAGTATTAATGCACAAATGAAGTAGCAGTATCTTGTACCAAACCTCAAATGGACTCGCTGTAAAGTAGAACTAGTCATGCTTTAGAGAAAAGCATCTTGCACCTTTACTTTATGCAAATAGATGATGATGAATCCTTTAACATCTAGACAGAAACCCACACATAACACTTTTAAATCCCATTCCCATGCTCATAATACAGTCTTTAAAACCAATATGTTGGTTTTCTAATTTTTTGTGGTTTTAAAATACATTCTATAGACATTTTAGGAGTCTTTACCTTTGAATTATCAAATCAGTCACCAAATTATTCTGAATAATTTGTGACCCACAAACTACAGGGTAATAGTTTATTTGGGTAGTTCTGACTTCAGCCTTAAACGATCAGAATTTTTGGCACAAATGTACTGACAAATTCATGAAATGGTGATCAAACCCAGAGGAAGTCTTTTTCAGCTTAAAAAAAACCCATAGGAATTATGCCCGACGCCTTTTCTGATCACATGAGACATGAAACTGAAAGCAAGACAAAGAAAAGCTGTACAGCCTCATGGTCTTCTGGAACAACAGTGTCATGACAGCCCATGCTCCATAGCATTTGCATCTTCATCTGATATAGTGACTAATGTTACATAACAAAGCTTTTTCCTGCTATTCCCTGAAATTAAGTACCGTGTACAGTATGTTATGTACACTTGTATCATTGACAGAGAGTAATACAAATACTCTGTTGCCAACTCTCAAATGGCAACCAGTGTCTTTATACAACTTAATTTTTTTGGCGGTATATGGAGCTTTTCCTTTTTTTTCATGCCTGATAATCTGCATTGCTTATGTTGCAATTGCCTCTTTTCTCCCCTCCTCAAAATTCTCTGGAAGAAAGGATATTAAAATGTGGAGAAAGTATTGCTCATTCTAACAAGGTATTGATAACCAAGTCTGCTAAAATAAGGACTTGCATAGATCAGAAACTAAGCAGCATTTTAAACATACTGCTACCCCTGATCCACAGTTTGGAATTCTTATGAAAAGAACATATTTTTAGTATCAGATTATTTGTTATGTCAATTCTTTTGTTTGTTGGGGTTTTTCCCCCTCTCCAATTTTAGTCTTTGCTTTTTTGGTACACTGTCCCAAAAAATTGTAATCTGCCCAGCTGGAGCATAAATATATTGCTGCCTGTGACAAATATGATTAAGTACTAGAGAGCTCTGCGGTGATACTATTGTCATATATATATTTGTTTATTAAAATCTCTTAGGGTTGATGGCAAAGTTCAGTTGACTATAGGTCAGTCTATTTTTTGGTATTGTATTAAACACATCAACTGTCCTTCAGGCTGAACCTGAGGTGTACCTGCAAAAATGCATATGTCTTGTGTTTCATCTTGTTTCCTTGAATCAAGCTCTACTATTATTCCCCGTACCATACAAAGTAAATAGAAATTTCAGCATTTCTTGCCTGTATTAATAGTTCAATATCATACGTATTGAACATCTAGGTAACATTCCTCTTTCTACTTTAGCAATTAAGATTTCTGCCTTTTACTGACTTGAATGAGGAACAATCTCATTACAACCGCACAAACAAAAAAAAATTGTACTGTCCATTTCTGTCAATCACTGCAAACACAGTTCTAGAATTTCCACAAATCTTTCAAGTGCCCTCGCTATTTTATGTTAGATATTAGATATTTAGTGTAAGATCCATCTCTAAAAAGAGCAGCAGTCTCCAACCTGCAATGATAGAGTGACTGACTGCCAAAAAAGGAGGAAAAAACCAATTGTCCTACCGGTGAACTCCGCTGTTGCACATAATGATGTGACAAGCTCCCAGCCTGCTGCAGAGCTCAGAGGACACCGAGAGCAATCCGACGCCGGAAGCGCTGCACGCGGTGTATGCACAGGCAGCCGTGCGCTTGGATCGGATGAAGGACCCTATGAGCCGGTACAGCTCATCCAGGCAATTGAGAGGCCTCATCAGCTGCAAGAGAGGAAGAGACATATTTCAATATTTACTCTTGAGGGCACATGAAATACCCTAACAGAGTAGGTCATCAGAGATGCAGGTAGAACACCAGGTCTGGCTGAGAAAGCCAAATTCCATGACATAAATACAAAAGATGGAGTCTTCTGATACACGACATATGACAACTTTCTAAAGTTTTTTAGTTCTTCCCATCACTGACTGTTTCCTTCCCAGTCCTGCCTATGGAAGTGTTTTTCACTTCAATAGACTTGATTGTCCCATGAGTGCTGTATCCATTAATGGACTGGGAAAAGAAGGGAAGACATAAAGAAGCAACCTAGAACTGTACACATATACAGGAAGATACCAAGACTTTTTACTTGACTTGCTGAGAAAATCAGCTTACATTTATGACAACACTGTCCCTTATTTATCAAATGTCTAGTTCCTAATCCTGACTAACAACATCAAAAAATAAAAATTAACAGATGTGACAAAAACATACTACAAAGCAAGAGCAGTTAACTTTGTAGTAAGACTTAATCTCAGCATTACTGTACTAAGAATGAATGAAGTAAAGAAGGCAGCTTTCAAGTGCAAAGCTTGTGTCAGAAGAAAAGCCTTCAAAAGTGGTCTAGCAATGAAAACAAGTATCTCATGGTGCTTTGTGTAAATGAGATGTTCACGATACAAATTTTCAGACCATCTAATTCCAAATTCCCTCTTCTCTTTATTCCAGAAACAGTTAAAGGTTCCAACAAATCCCCATGTTACTCAAAGAATTAATCTTTTGAAAGACAGATTAATTCCCTAAAGACAGTTTTAACTAGTTAGAGAAATGGCAGCCTCACTTGGTCCTATGATAGTTACTTCATTGGAAAACATAGATGTCAAGAAAATCGGCTATAAAAAATAGCATATTTTAACCTGGGTGCAAACAGATTTAACTTCGTTTAGGTCCAACTGGATTAACTTGCATCTGTCTTAATTGATTTTAGCTGGTGTCATCTACTAATGCAGAGCTATGGACAATGAAGTCAAAGGCACAGCTAAAACTGGATCATGCACTTGGCTTGCTCCAGTTTCAAAATAAATGCATTAGCTTAACCTAGCATCCCTTGGTCAGATGTGGATTATGAGATGCTTTTCTCTTGCCCCTGAACTTTTTGCTGAAATAGGGAACAGGTTTAGGGGTAACAAGCACTTCCCTCACAGCTAAACATCCCCTGCTGCACCTGTGACCGCTAGGCAAGCTGCTGACTCCCCAGGGAAGGAGTGGCAAATGTCCTTCTTCCCCTGTGTGCAGTCCTGCATGGATCCAAGAAACAGGAGCCACCAGTCTGTTAAAACCAGGGCTAATACTGACATAAAATTTTAGTCTGTCATAGGGCTCAGCTGATGAGCACTGTTATTTCTCAAGCTATAGTAGCTCAATTGCTTTCATAGGCAAGACCCCAGGAATTTATTTATTCCCCCTACTGGGATGCAATACGGGAATTGACTCTTCAATGAGAGAAGAGAGCATTAAATGAATTTTTATAGCCCCTGGGATCTCTCAGCCACAGAGGTTTAAAGACAGATGAAAGCATTTGAAGAAAGCCTAAATAAGAAGAATCAGAAGAAAGTCTTCTGAGCAGGATGCTGAAGGAGTATTTAATTTGGAAAAGCACTTCCAGCTTTCAGAACAAAGAATTTGCCTGCACCTGTCCTCCCCCATCCTACTCCACATGCTCCTCGGGCAGTAGCATTGCTCTGAAAGCACATTCCTCTTCTCAAACACAGATCCCCTCCTGCCACACCTTTTAATACAGAACCACATGGCACCACCTACCTCAAAAAACACAAGTGGGACAAAAAACTGCAAGAGAGCTCCTCCTTTCCCAGCCCCTCTCCCCTCACCTTTAAACAATTCAATTTTTGATGGAATAAAGTCTCAGTAACACAGTGTGTAACATGCAGAGTTTAATTAGGCACTTAACATTTTTATTTACCTTATCTATATAAGCTGCTTTAGATGTTGAATTTGGAGGCAAGTTTGACTTGTCCAGGTAGAACGCTCTGAAAGAACAAACAGATAGAGTAAGGCAAAAACTAATTGTTTCAAGAACAAAATTTCTACAAAGGACTATTCTTAGACACCACCCTAAGGCTGGAGGGCTTTTTACCTTATGGTAAAACAGGGTCAAGGAGTAAAAATCAACAGGCACTATCACTCCTTCTTTTAAAGTAATTAAACAAAAACTAATAAAGTAATAAAATAAAGAACATTTTTTTGTTCTGGAGATAAAAAATTATCCTTCTGCCCTTTGACAGTACAGTGCAAAATTTTAACATCTAGTTATCAGAAAAAAAACCGGGATCTGAAAGTGATTTTCAACAAAGCTACCCATGAAAAAAAAGGTCTGTGGCAACTGTATGGATTTTAAGAGTGACTTTGGGAAAACTGGCATAGAAACAGTGCCTGAGCTTCACATTCTACAAGCTTTTTTTATATTTGCTGTATATAAGTGCAGTAACATAAAAGCAGAATCCCCAACATGAAACACAGTACTGACAGAGGAAACATATACACGTTCATAATATAAAAAGAAACAAAAAAGCAGAAACCCTACAGGGGATAAATATGCATTATACATGTCTTCTTCAATTCAGGAACCCTAGAGGAATTTTTGTTTTAGCTTTACAACTTATAAGCACATTAATTGCTCACCACAGAGGAGCGATCATTAAGCATCTCATAGGTAAATATCACACATATCTTTGTGATAAGATCACAGGTTTTATTGCCTCTGCAGCAACACTTAAATAAGTCTGTCACTGCCACAGCAGTGAAGCTGGACCAGATGATCTTTAAAGTTTGTCTAACCCAAACCATTCCATGTTCCTCTGATCACAAAACTCATTCTTCTGGTTGTAAAGCTCCTAAAATCTCCTGTGGCAGCTGAAAATATAAATATCTGGTGGGCCTCCCTACCTACCAGTGAGAACTAGGCAACAGCTACTAATGCAGAAACTCTGGGCAACATTTAAATGAAACAGAACAAGAGAAACCCAACTGAACTGTGGAACACATAGGAAAAAAAAGAGAGATTCTCCAATGACAACCTCAAGGTATCACTGTGATCTAGCTCCACAGTGTGTGCTCAAGGCACAGACCTGACTAAAGGTCACAAGTGAGCCACAACCCAGGCTGGAGCTAAAGAGTTTGGCAGCCAAATTTCAGTTGCTCTACAGTATGGAAAAAAAAAAAACCCCAATGAAAAAAATTGTCTTCTTGCAGCCTAGCTCTCAAACAAGATCAGCTGGATCCCCCAGCCATTAAAGCACTGATTCATGTAGTATCCAAGGTTAAAAATTGCTCCCCCTCTTATTATTTCATCTAGGAGAGAAGTGACATTGTTTCACACTTGCTGGGCAGGGGTGCAGACTGCAGATCTGAATACCTGTTACTCTGCAATAATCTGGAATAATTGAGTTGATTTAAAAATCCATCCACCTTTTATTTGTTTGTTGTTTGTAGTTTTGAAAAACAAGTTCTCCCAAATTTAAATTTTCAATTCATTCCCTCAGAAAGCACAGCAAAGATAATCTAGTTCTGTTATTACATTAAGCCTGTTGCATGATCCACAATGCACTCTGTGTCAAAGGAAGCTGGACACTATTGAAAGGAAAAGAGGTTTGTAGAGAAAATTACTCATAAATCACTTTGAGTGGCCACAGCACATAAAAGCTACCTCAGCAGCAGCAGACCAACCTTTTTTCTTTGTTAGCAAAGCTACAAAACAAAGCCTCACACTGCTGTCCACTGAACATTATCAGACTGAAAGCCTATACTGCTTTTTCCCGCCATACAATAGGAAAATCTGCTTCATTCAGAGACTGTTCAGCAATCCCATCTCTTTGGACAGTTATTCCAGCAAATTCATCTGCATTAAATGAAACCAGAAACCAAATATGGAACAGTACACTAATTAATGGAGTACATGGAAAATAATTAACTCAGGGTATAAAATGAAGTAACACTGATACTGGAATGGGATATATGGTTATAGGAATTACTCCATTAATTCAGGCAATTATACTAACCTAAAAAAACACAAACAAAAAATCAACTATACACAACATTCATTTTAAATATAAAAATATCCTGTTACAAGTGAAACTATTCCTTCCCTATCAGATAACACTCCCAGATGTTTCTCAAGTGCTTTATTTTTATTGCTTTTCATAAAAACTCTCTGCAGTATTTTACAGAACATGACAACCTGTGGACAGCATATAAATTTCCAAAGCACTTTGCTTAATTACTAAATGCTTGTTAAGATCCTTAATCATATTTTATGGGAAAAGTTAATGGCAATCTTGGCATGGTGCCCAATTTGGACAATATTTTCTAACCCATTTGAAATGAACCAGAATGAAATCATAGTTCTTTGTCTCCAAATGTGATGTTAGTTTAGCTTTTAAAGCCTTGCAATTTCTCTAAGATCCAGCAGAAAAGTCTTCCTTTAAAAAAAAGAAAAGGTAGATAATCCAATACACAATAAATCTTCTTATTGCTGTGCTCGACTTTTGTAAGATATCCCCTACGCAGCAATGTCAAATAATGGGGACAAGTACCTCAGGGAAAACTAACACTGGGATAAGGTAACAAACTCCTTAGGGTTCAAAAAGTAAAATCTCTCACAAGATAAAGGCTTTCCCAAGATGTCTTCCCAGAACCTGAGTACAAAGGAAATGCAGAAGTACTGATGTTTTCTTAGTGAAGCATTTTACAGGGTATCCTCCAAAACTCACACAGACATGTATAAGGTCCTGAAAATTGAAATTTTGCAAATAGAAGCCTAAGAAAGTTCCAGACCTGCAGAGACACACATTCCTGAGTAACTTGGGACAGAAAGATAATTCAAGCAAATCCAAGTGTTTAGTCTTCTTCTCAATTTCTTGTGCCAGTAAGCCCGCAGGATTATCCAAGTATTGCTAATCTTTTTTTTGAAATACAAGGATAGTAAAGAAATAATTGGAGAGGAGGAGGTAACTGGGTTATGGCATTAAATACCACCAGGTTGATGGTTCTGCTCTAGAAAGGTTTTGCTTTGATGTTAGAGCACAGAAGAATTTAGCATTTTATTTCCACACCACCATGGCAAGCATATAAATTAGTTCCTACTGTCCTCAACAGAAGCATGGAAATGGATCTCAATTCTACTAGATTTTTTTATCCCTCACTCACAAGATATTCAAGACCATCTAGAAAAACACAGTCAGCAATCTGAGAAAGGACACATCAGAACAGAGGTGTGGAGTAGGGAAGTGTGGGAGTCCCTAATTATTTTCTTCAGCTTGAATTAAAAAGCACATATTTATGACACAGATAAACAGTATCTCTGTATTTTTGCATCTATGTGCACACATAGTTTTGTATTTCTTTAATAACAATTCTATGTTCTGCTATCTAGTTTTTAACTACACAGGTGACAGTGTGTATAACATGTTTATTGCATATATATGTGTGTGTATAGTTATATTTATACATTTGTAAATACATTTGTATACATACAATATGTATGTAAAAAGTCAATTTTTTCTGTAGTAAATGTATCCATTTTCTGTAATAGCAAATTGTTTCATGTATTCTTTCCACTAAATGGCAAATCTCAATAAATGATAAATTACCAAATATAATTACCTTCTCAACCCATGCTAAGACTCAGCAATTTTAAATCATGTCTCCTAGCATCTGTCAGCAATACAATCCCATGTACAGTGTCACCAGCATCCTTAGTAGTTACAGAAACGTTTAATTTTGACAACTGAAAAGTTTCATGACAGTACCATGATTTTAAATTGTCAAAGAGCATATACAGTAATATTTTGACCTCCCACAACTATTGCGAAAACTGAAGAATGGAAAACTTCAGTACCATGTGGCTCTAATCACATGTAACTTGTATTTCATGAGTAAGCAACTCAGTAAGCCCTACCCCTTGGTAAGGTCCTAACACCCTTGTACTCAGCACTTGTGAGGCCACACCTCCAATCCTGTGTTCAATTTTGGGGCCCTCACTACAAGGAAGACCTTGTGGTGAGAAGGTGAGAAGGTGTGACCAGAGAAGGTCAACGAAGATGGAAAAAAACCTGGAGCACAAGTCTTACAAGGAGCAACTGAGGGAGCCGGGGTTGTTTAGCCTGAAGAAAAGGAGGCTCAGGGGAGACCTTATTGTTCTTCTTGTAATGAGGTGGGGGTTGGCCTCTTCTCCCACATAGCCAGTGATAGAACAAGAGGAAATGGCCTCAATTTGTGCCAGGGGAGGATTAGATTGGTTATTAAGAAAAAATTTCTTCATTGAAAGGGTTGTCAAGCACTGGGACAGATTGCCCAGGGACATGGTTGAGTCACTATCCTTGGAGGTATTCAAAAGATGTGTAGATATGGCACTCAGGGACATGGTTTAGTGGTGGACTTGGCAGTACTGGGTTAACAGCTGGATTCAATCTTACAGGTCTTTTCCAAACCTAAATAATTCTATGATTCCTGGCTTAACCCCATCACAAAGTGGCAAACCAGCTTTTGTCAGTCCCTACTGATGTCATGGTTTAGGAATGGTATTCTCCAATTTAGTCTTCCCTCTGAAACCACTCCAAGCCATGCCCCATTATTCACTCCCCCTTCCCCTGCAGGGGGCTGGAGAGGAGAATCGGAGTCACAAAAGGTAAAGATCACAGGTTGGATAAGAACAATTTACTTAAACAGCAGTGGGGCAAGAAAACAAACAGTAAGAGCAACAAAATTAATAACAAAAGTGTACAAAAGAGAGAGTGATTCCCACACAAAAATTCTCTCTGTGGAGCCCACAATCTGACCACAGCCACGCCACCCCATGCTCCCTCTGGCTCAGGACCATCACCACATTTACTCCACCAGAAGGAATCTCTTCTCCTTGGAAGGTACTCCCTTGCCCTGCCCCTGGCAATGATGTAAGGTGGTATAGAGCAATCTCCAGGTCCTAGCCATGTCCCTCCTGGCTGCTGCAGAAATTAACTCTGTCCTGGCTGGGAACAGGACGACTTTTATTTCCCCCTACTGTGGGATATAGTGCAGGCTTTGGTGAAGGGGATGTGACTGTATGGTGAGGCAAGAAAAAAACATAAAGAAGAGAAAAAATAATCAGGTTTAATAACGCATTTAAATACTTACAAGTGGGGAGAGGTATTAAGAAAATTTCAAGAAATGAAACTTAAGGACTTCCTTGGCAACCGTCTGCTTTAGTGGACTAGACTGGGAGTATAGCAGGGATACAAACTCTCAACTCTTGAAAACCAAATTCCCAAGAAACTAGACTCTTAAACTAAGAGCGGGAATCTTCATAATGCTCCTCATTTTCTTGCAAGACTGCAGCATCTGGCTAAACTACTGGTCTCCCACCAATTTAAATTATCTTCAGCCTATGAGTAAGGTTTGTTTAGCAACTGGCACTAGAATGAGCACAAGTGTCTGAGGTAGAAACAGAGGAGGATGCTTCCAAAGCAACAGTCCTGCTGTCGAAGCAGGCCTTTCACAGCCCTACTCTTAAACCTTTGTAAACACAAGAGCAGAGGATTACATAATTGTGAGCATAGAAATGTGAAGACAGAAAGTCATGAATGACAAAAAAAAAGGGGAAAAAGTCCAGTTTGCTCTATGCAACACTGCCCACTTTTCACCTGTTTTCTAGAATTTAGTCTCCAGCATCTCTACCTACATCCAAGAGTACTTGAAACCATCCTATTTTGAGGTAAAAGGGAAATTCTTCAACCACAGACCAGCTACAGGTGCCCTCCTGCTTCTCCCATCACTGTCAGAACTGCCAAATCCACACTGAACCAAATAATGCTAAGTAATTGCTTCCACATTTCTCATTCAGACAATAGATGTCTCCTTTTTAGCTCTGGATATTCCAGATATGGAATACACTGTTTAAAGAGACAACATGCCAAATATTAATCATGTGGTTAGAGTTTGAACTACTGCAGGCTTGGGCTGGATTCCTATCAGTGACCAGGAGTGAAAGAAGAGGCTATACCTCTGATCACTGCAGATACACATTCCCTGTGCTTGCAGCAGATAAGGAAAGCAGGATGAGCCTGATGTCCACCTCACTGAGCAAAGAGTCAGTACATATAATCTACCAAGTCTCATAACTTTCAATTACAGAACACTACCGATAATAAATACTGATCCTGTTCTGTCAAAAGTCTAAAGAAACAATTAATTTACATTCAGAGAATGAGCACAGCATGGAAAAAGGAAAAAAAATCCCAAAGCTAAATTCAAACCATCTGGCAATATCTTTTAGACCAGCTAGACAAATTTAATTTACTTTTCCCAGGATCTGTCTATTCTCTCTCTGGTCTTGCTTCACTTAGATGCAATGAATCTTAATTTCTGTTCTATCTCAAGTACTTCTCACTAAGTTCATCAGGAGACAAACTTAGCTATTACTTCTTTGTTATATCCTTCAGAATGAATGCTTAATTTTCAGTTAAAGACTCTGCATTTAGAGACAGTTATGCCACAAATTTCTAGACATTTGGAACCACATCTTAAAAATCTAAAAGTCATTAGTTTCCAGTGTTTATAATCATAGGAAATACATGATAAATTTGTCTATGTAGTATTGCAGTCCAGCTTTACTGCTGTTGTTTTGAACACAAAGCTGTGTATCAAATAGGTAGTATTGAATACGGGGAAGCAGTTTTTCTATATGATTTAGAAATATCTCACTGTAACTAAAAGAAAATATTATCACAGAATCACTCTCTGAAACCCGTAAGTCTCCTCACATCACTCTTCTAAATTTGATGGCAATGACAGAAACTGTTAGTTGCTCATTAACATGTCTCTCACTGAACTGAACAGACATGAAGGAAAGACCCACCACAGGACAAGGGTAGCAGAAGGACAAGCAAGATAAGCTTCTTGACCACTTGCGCATTTGCTTTGGAAAAGCTTTCCACTGGAAACAGTGGGGCAAGGAGTCTGTCAGCCTTAAGGTGGATTTTAATGTATTTACTGCAGGAATTGATATATGATCTAGCCCTTTTGATAATGCAGGTATGGCCTTGAGGCTTTATCATTTTGTTTCAGAGACAAACAAGTTCTTTCTTTCATAATAATTAACCACCTTTAAGTGGATACATCCTTTATGTCATTGTAACTCATTTATAGCAAAGCAACTATTAGAGAATTTTAGTTCAGCCTGAAGCCACGAGTGCCATCACATCTATTTTCTGCCTTGACTAAATTATACAGGATACAGAAAACGTCATCCTGCCAAGAAGCCTGCAGCTTGAGAGGCTGTTGTGCACGTATACGTGTGTGTATAAATAAAAAAGATGTTGCACTCCTCAGACAGATTTTGTTCCATGTTTGCAGGTATTCTAGGGGCAGAAATAGTCTCCTTATCTTTCTGAAAATTAAAAGAAACAAGAAAACCCAACAACATGAAAACCTCCTGAATTGTAACATCCCTGAATTAAGAATTCAATTAAATTTGCCATCGCTCTGTGGAGGATTACTTATGGCATAAAATAAATACAGGAGGCTTCAGACAGAAAAATTGCTTGAAGTTACATTGTAAATGAAACTCTTTAAAAATATTACATTCAGTGTAATCAGATGTTCAATGTAATGAGAGTAGTTAGCTAAATCATTTGTCGTTAGATTCACTGATTATAATTGCTTCCTTAGCATAACAGACTTGCATTAACCTCCCAAACTGATATCCAAGAAAGCAGCAACATAGGGAGAAAAACCCAACAAAAAAAACCAAGAAAACTCTAACAAAATCCACTTTTTTCCCCCTTTACTGCTTGCTTTAATTTTTCTTCTATTATGGCTGTACAACAGACTACAGAAGTAGCTGCCAATAACCCTGGACACAGCTGACTTCAAAGAATAGTTCCAAATCACACAGAATGGTAGGCAGGAAGGAAGGAACATTTTTTCCAGACTTTCTTTCTCTGTTGATGCACAGGAGAGTTAATTACTATACAGTGGTAATTAACACCCACACCAGTGGTGGGGATGTACAGCTTCCCTCAGCTGTCTTTCCCACAGCATGATCCTATCTTTGGAGTAAAGAACTGGGTCATCATATAATCAGGGGTGTCACAAGAAAGTGCCATGCTGAGGATAAGAGAAAATTAATGGAAAAGCAGAACTCTCCTGACCTCACCTTCATCTATTATTTTTCTCATTTCCTCTGTACGTTCCCAATCATAGACACCATAACATCAGAAAACAAATTTTGAAGGGATTTAGATATCTAAATGTGAGCATACATTTCTGAAGAAGCATTACAATTGTTCATCTATCTAAAAGCCATTAATTTCTCTAATTTCTTATTAGCTAAAAATTATCTGCATAGACAGTTTTGGAATCCAAGCACATATACTGATGTGCAGTTCTCAGCAGCTATAGACCACCGTAGTTTGCTCTTACAGTCAGCAATGAAAGTGAAGCACACTGCAGAGACACAGAAGCTGGAAGTAGGCTTGGTACAGCCACAGCCCTGCACCCTGCTGAATGACCTGTGCCCTGAACATCCTCTCTGCCTTTGTGATACATCCCTTATATGCACAGACTTATCCAGGAAAAAACCTCTTAAAGCATAGGAGTGCTTGGACTTTTCTGATTAAGCAGCTAACCAGAAGCACCTGCAGAAAACTGCATTTTAATAGAATGTCATAGGAGGGACACCTTTTACCCAGAATGAGAATTCACACTACAAAAAAAAAACTAAAAAAAACATCACCACCAGCAAAAAAAATTAATCTGATAAAATGTCAAATACAGAGATAAGAAGACTGAAAGAGCAAGCTTCCTACTGCACACTCAGATTCCCATCCTGGGCCAGCAAGTCCAAATATATGATAACTTGGACAAACATTACAGAAGTTTTCATTCTGACACTGAAAGTCCATTTTCATAAATGGCTTATTTTTTGCAGGAGGCTAACCCCAAATCCTATTTCTCTAAGGATAAAAACTGTTCCCGTATCCAACCAAATGTTTTACTTGGAAGTCATTGTTCAGTCCAAAGACTGGCTGAGCTATGGCCATGCAGCTAACCTGTCTGCCAGGGTCTGTCCCAACTTCCAGCAGGCTTGCATCACAACCAATCTGACCATCACAGCATGGACCATAAGATTTATTTCTATTCAATGCAGTAAGAGCTAGCATACTGAACCTTACTGCAGGAAATAGACTTTACCAGTTACGAAGACCATATTCAAAGGACAGAATGTATTTTAAACAAATAATACTTAAATTGTAATTTTGAAGCATTGCTGCTTTAAGTTCACCCTCATGTTTTTACAATTACATGACTCAAGACTTGCAAGACAATATTTAAATCAACCAAGCAGTCTGAGTAAATATAGTGCATTTGTGAGATTTTGTTATTCCTACCAGCACTTGTAGTAGGTATGGATTTGAACACCATTGTGTCCTGCATTGTTGAAGCAAAATAATGTCTGGTATCTGTAACAGCAAAAGGATTGATTCAGGATGAAAAAAGCCTGTTTGAAAGTCAAGGAGTACCAAAGGAGGAAGATGGGGACAAGTGGGAGGAGGAAGGAGAATACAGAAAGGTCTCACTTAACATTGACCTCCATAGTGGCCAGATACACAGGTTCTTTTTAGTCCACTGCTAAATTAGAAGACAACTGCTGAGCTATCAAACACATAGCAATAAAGATCTTGAAAATCTCTGCTGACCTAATTACTTTCACTTGGATGTACTGAATGTTCCTGATTAGCAAACAATTTGATCAGGTTCAATTTACATTGCTGGCAACTACTAGCGCCAGCTCAGTTCTCAAACAGAATTTGAACATAACTTTATTTTCCTTATCAGTGTCACAGAAATGGAATTGGTGAACTATAAACATAAGTGCAATGTGAAAAAAAAATCCAGCATGATTAAGAATAATTGTGGGTTAGATGCTGAAAATTTCTCAGCAGATTGAAATCTCATAAACTAGGTATTGGGTGTTTTGTTGATTTTCTTTAAATAATATTTTTATTTCAATAAAGCACTTCCTACATACTGCTGACATAGAGGATGTTGCCTCAGGAATTGTAGAAGAACTCAACTTGAGCTTGTCTTAGAACAAAAGTTCCCTTATTTTACTAATAAGATTCAAATAGCTGGGTTAATTCCATTACAGAAGATGGAGGGACATTTCCTCCATTCCACATAAGCATGAAATTCTATAACCAATTTTCAACTGTCTTTTCATGCATTCTCATAAAAATTATGATCTTATCAATGACTATTTCATAGCTGAGGTAGTATTTGCAAAAGCCCCAAAGCAAGAACCATGAAAGACAGAAGCTCTTTTGATGCTCAAATCAGTGTCAAGGAGGACAATTTTGCACCTGGATTTATTGCACCAGTTCTGATACAGAGTTCCAGAGTTATGAATGACCTCTGCAATAAAAGCAAAGGTTCAGCTTCTGGACTTAATGGCTATCCTTCCTGAAATCCACTAAAAATTCCCTAATATATCTTTTGATTGATTCAAATAAATAATCTGTACATTAATCCGTTTAAAGCACACATCGGTGTGAGATCCATCACACAAAAATATTCTATGTACTGAAACTTTAACAAGACTTTACTACACGAAATTAAGACGTAGCTGAGCAAAGATACTATTCAGTTTCTAATTTACTGTCCTGCTTGGGTACATACCAAGCTAGGCAAAAAACTCTGTTTGCAACTGGGACCATACACAACCAAGGGATCTCTTTTATTTCACAATATTATTGGAGCATTATTAACTCAATGCGTCAGGAATAAGAGAAGTTGAAATTATTTCCTGAGTTCTCATCAATGGATGCCTTGGCTGCAGTGTCACTGCCAAACATTGCTTTCTTTCCCACTAGTCCCCATGCTCTTCTCCTACTACTTTTTCCATTGCCATTGTTCCCACTTGCTTTTGGCTGCTGTAGTGATGGAGAGATTATAAAATGGTCATCAGATAGTCATCGAACAAGCAAGCAGCACATTCCTTTTCTATGGAGAAAGAATAGCTTATGAGTTGTATCTTGGACGACTTATTTTATTACTGATTAAGAGGTGCTGCATGGAGGATTTCTTCCACGTGAAATATTATTGCACTTGAATATGTTTCCAGGGAATATTTAATTTCATTTTTTTGTTTTTCTTTAGAGCAATTACCCAAATGTTAATATCTTTTGCTGCTGTAGTTACTTCATTAGATTCTCCTGGCCAAACACCTACACAGGCTAGCAAATAGCAGAACAAGAATGAAGCATCTGCTTTTCTGTTTTTCGTCTTCACATTTTGTCAGTTATTTCCTGAAGCTGTTTGTGCTGCACTTAAGAAATGGATAGAGATCACCAGAAAGCAAACAAATCAATTACTGAATGTTCTAGTCAGACATTAGAGAGTTGAAAAAAACATAAATTGTTTTCCTGTTCTTCTGACTGGGCAGAGATACCCATGGTAATTTTTGCTAATGATAAGTTTTTCATGGTAACTTCTTACAAAACTAGGCCTTGAAGCTTAGCAACTCATCAGAGCTGTGAGTCACAACACTGTAAAGAGGAATGTACCTCATTATAGCCACAGCATGAATGGAGGACCTAACTCATGAGGTAAGCAAGGTCAAGGAACACTAGAGCATAGAGTCAGGAAGAATTTATTTTAAGGATTTTCATGGGAGGTTAAATTGGTCCCATTCATAGAAAAAAACCAACACAAAAAGTCTTGCCTTGTGTAACTGATACAGTCTCTTTCCAACATTAGCTGATTTCACCTAGGCCAAATACTGGCATGACCAAAGTTCTCTGTAAAACTGATTTATAACATAAGCCTTTTGACATAAATACTCAGGAGGCACTTCTTTTCCCAAATAGGAAGTGCGAATACAAGAAGATGGAAAACAGACTAAATGAATACATTTGTCATTGACATACAAATGCAGACAGAGATGTCACACAGAAAAAATCAAATGTACCATACTTACTGAATGTAATTTGCTTTAAAATCGCTTTTGCTGTAGCAGTACTTAGATCAAAACAGAATCTTGAAATCCCACTGCTTTAATAACAAATAAGATAAATAATTTTGCAAGATCCGTGAAGAAAACCTTCCAGAGAGAACCAATAGGTAAAGGAATTGCAAAGAGATCCTCATTTATCATCTTCCCTCTCTCCGTTGTCCCTGAGCGTTTTTTAACTCCTGTTCTCTGCTGCTTTTATAAACTGCCTAATCATCCTGGTGAAATGACAATTCCATCCAATTCAAGAATTTTAGAAGTTCAATAGATGTGGTTTTACCACAGTCCTTTGCACTCTTCAACTCACATGGCAAGTAAGAATACTCAAACAAGTGTTTTGCACAGACACAGTGAGACACAAGTGTCACCTATGTACCCATTTTCCTTACTTTACTTCATAAATAACAGATTATTTTGTGTAACAGAAATTTGGCTTTATGTGCAACTCCTTAATAAAATATGTACCAAAATACACAGCTGCATCATTTGTACATATACTGGCAAGTATGCACTCTGTAATCCATAGCTATTTCTGATGCAGGTATCCAAATATGTCTGTATTCCCATTAGTATGGTGGGGTGTGGGGAGAAAGAGCAGGAAAAGAACATTGTTTTTCAAGTCCTATTCTGTAGAAATTAGGTAAATATGGTCTATAAAATCAGGTCATAATGTGTAGCAATTCTGATACTCCACTTGTGATCAAGAAGATCTTTCCTTTTCTATATGCATTATTACAACAACCTGGAGGCAATTACAGCTAAAACTTTCAGGAGAAAACAATTTTCATAAAAGTAACTAAACAGTGCAGAAATAAAAAAAGTCAGAATCATGAATCTTGGATCTTACTCAATCATGAACCAAAAGCCAACCACTATACAACAAATTTCAGTTTAAAGCTGTGTCACAGAAACTGAATTGAAAAACAGAACTCTGTAAGCTAATTCCAGGAACGTTGGTTTATTACCCACCGTAGCTTCTGGTTATACTGCTTGACTTTTTCTAGTGAGGCAGCATTAATCTGAGCTTGAAATTCTTCCACTGAGACACTGTCTCTGTAATAGTATCCTTCCATGCTCTCCAATGCTGTGAAAAGAGAAATGAGAGTGGAAAAGAGAAAGATCAGTATTAAATATTTAATAATTGCCTTCTTTGTAGTTTTGTCCACACACAAGTGAATTACTTTTTAACCCTGAGGCTGTGACCCTACTGTGAATTGCTGAGCTGTTTCCATATGTCATCAAATTCATACAGATCTCTCTTAAAAATTTCATTCACAAGAAAAATTAAATCTCTTGCCCTGTGGAAAATATAAAGGAGAGCATTAATTTGAGTTCCTTTGCACTAATTAAAGTATTTCTGCCTTTTGAATGCAAATGTGGGCTTTAAAGCTGATATATCCTGGAAGAAAACAGTAGAATGAGCTGGGGTAGAGGAAATAAAAGATCAATGTAACTTTCACAGAGGGAGACCTAATAACTTCTCATGAAGATGTGGAGCACCTCAGAGATGTGGAGCTCGTTACCTAGAGGTTCCTCTAGTTATACCCACTGATAATGTGAATATTTTCTTCTAGATCTGGAAAGCGAATTTTGCTGGATCTCTGAAAATGGCCTAGAAGTTCCTTTTCAAGCTAAGTGAAGTCAAATACTTGTCTGTGTCCACCTTTGCTGTATTCATTCACCAAACCAAGGATGACTATTGCTACAAGAACTCAGGAGCTAAACAGAAACTTCAATGAAAGGATTCTCATTAAAATTTGGACTGGAAGTATCAAGATCTTCACATTGACAGGTCAACCACATCATAACATAAACCCCAACTCTTAGTGAAATATGATTTTTTGTGGAGAAGCATTAAAGGCTTTACAATTAGGAACATTGCCACTTTAGTAATCCAAACACATTCTAAGAACTCATCACCCTATCAGAAAATGCAAGCCATAAGCAGAGTTTTCATGGAAACATGCTGCTGCCTTACAGCTTCAGCTGCACATAGAATATTAATTCTGCTTGTATTGCTTAATATGACCAGTTAATAAATAATTCATTCATTGTGAAAGAACATGCAAATTGCACTCCCCTTCTGTGCTTTCACAGTTTGTAATTCTACTTCTGTGCAAAAAATATTAAGTTCCAACAGTCAGACTTGATTCTTCTTTGGTTCTAAATCACACCAGAAAGCTCAAACAAAAATATCCACTCAACTCCATTTATAACAGCATGTTAACACAAACAGAATTGATAATCCCTACTGCTTATTTTACTGGCAGGAAGTCTGTTTCATTCAATTAGATTATCCAACCGGGAAACTCAGTCATCTGTGAGGACTGGCAGGAGCACAGAGTTCTGCCTCTGTGGGGCCACGCTCACAGGTGCAGGCAGGGACTCCCATACTGTGTGCTTTGTCCCTGCCCTCTCTAAATGGTTCAACTTTTTTCTATCCAGTATATTAGAAAGTTCTTTTGTAAAGAAGCTTTCCTTACAAAAAGGTTTTCTGTGGTATTCTTCAATCCAAGATAGGATATTATAGTCTGAAGGCATAGAATAAGTGATCGGAAAGCAGCCTGGAAGAATGGGTGGAATCAATGGGTAATAGCTAATAGACATGGTCTGCCCAGGGGCCCACTACAAGCAGAGCATCACTGGTATCTCTGTAGTTCAGTGTCCTTATCACTGACATGGAGGAAGTAAGACAAGTTTGCAGCTGATGCCAAACTGGGACAAGCAGTGGATTGCACCCAGGTGCAGGGCCACATAAAGAGCCAGGCTCTTCGCAATGGTACAAGCCGAAAATCCACACAAATTAAAGAGACATTTCAACTCAATAGAAAGAAAAACTTTTTCACCACTATGGCAGTCAAGTAGAGTAACAGGCTGCCCAAGAGGTTGTACAGATTCTGTCCCTGCAAGATCCTACTTATTAGACATCCAAGCCACCTGGTTTCATGCCACAGCTGTTGCTCTTATGAGTGGGAGTTTGAAATAGAGGTCTCCTGAGGTCCCTCCCAATCTGAATTATTCTAACACTCTATGAAGAACTAAAAAAAAAAGTTAAAGCTCTACATAATTAACACAATGTCACAATTTTAAATAAACAGAATTTTCATTTTAAATAGTGTCTTTAAATTTATTGTTGAGATCTTAAGTCTAATGTAGGGAATAGAGAAATCTAAATGCCAAGTGCAATATCTCAACAGCCCCAGCCCCAGGCTTGCAAACAAGGATCCTTTTGAATGTGTTTGGGTATGTGGTTGAACAAAACTGTTTTATACAAATGGAGAGATAGATAATACAGCCTGGGTAAACAACAAAAAACTTCAAAAAAATGTTACAGTGCCAATCATGTAAATATGTTGACTTTAGGCATGGAGCTATGACACTCAGAATAGAGAAACACAGAGATAAACAGTCTGATGTGCACTGACCTGTGCCTTTTACAAAGTATTCCAAAAACATGATTTTCTAAATGTTCCATTTGAAAATAACATCAATCATCGTATTTTAGGCAGTAAACAGCTTACCTATGTTTAGATTGGGGGAGCAAAAATTCACTTCACAAAAGCTTAAATAAGATTTCTACATTAGTAGCTAATAAATTTCAGTTACAGATGGGAATCTACTGAGTTAGTTTACGGCAGGTCAGCCAAACCTCATAGGAAAGAAGTGAAAAATAGAATCCCAATCCACTCATTAATGAGGTAAAAAACCCTCAAAATAATGATTTTTACACTAGGATTTTAAGACTTATCCAGGACTTCTTATTCTTGGAGTCCAATGGAGTATTTTAGAGGATGATCACTGAAAATTAAATAAATTTGATATGATAAAGAAAGAATAAACCTTCCATTCTACTGAAAAATATTAAGCAGATGTAAACACTTGAATGGATCCTTATCCTTTTCCTATAGCTGACTACAGAGATGCTTATCCTAAGAATCAAATTTTTTTTGGCTATTGGAAACAGTAGTGGAAAAAATGTTGCTAAATAAATCCCATAGCACACTGAATCCCTTCCCTAGTCTAAAAAAACACAGTATTTCCATGAATTCAGCTGAACCAAGGTATTTTCTGTTCTCTCTCAAGTGCTTTTTTTGTCTGTTCTACTGAAATTTGCCTCCTGCTCAGTGTTCTCATTTCTCCCTATGACTGAAATCAATCTATTCAAAGGAAAACCACTGAAGTCTACACTAGTTTGTTTAAAAATCTAACTCCAGGGATCTTTTTTTTTTTTTAATTGTGTGTTTTAACTTTATACTAAGTTCAGCTATTTATTTATGTTTCCGTATTTTCTTTTACATCCTCTTTGTCTGTCAGAGACCAAGCTCCCCTCTAAAACTTCATTTGTATGCCTGACTTCTGCCTATTCCACACAGACCCAGGAAGCCTTTCACAAGGTGTGGAGTATTTTCAGCTCCCTGTGAAATCAAAGGCAGCTCAAGGCAATCAGCAGCTCACATTCACCATTTCAGTGGAGCAAACTTCACTCTCCTGATGACCGTAATGACACTGCAGCTAATGCAGGCTGCCTGGAATTTATGAACAGTCTGAGCATCAGCACCACCATTCCTCACTTTGTAATGTTTGCAGAGCAATAACTACATAAACCTGAAAACACTATTTTACTCTTCATAACATTTTCAGGAGACAGAATTCTCAGTGGGATAACAATTTAGTCCTCAAATATGAAGTAATGGGAAAAGTTTACAGTAGCATTTGAAAAGCAAAACACTTTTAAGGGCAAGTTTTGTGGTCTGACTATTGTCCATTAATGGCTAAAAAGAACAAAACAATATTGATAAATGAAGATTCACTCTTTGTGGTTGGAATCATGTAACTGGCATAAACTTAGAAATTTATAACCATGCCTCTATTTTTTATTACAGACATCAGAATTTCTTCAATTTACATTTTAATTCAATGTCCTCAATAGATGCCCACATTAAAAAGCATCCAAATATAAGCATTGTACCCTTATGACTACAGAGGATTCAAATCAGAGTAAATAAAGGGGAGTTTAAAGAGAGTTAACTGTTATGTGAAAAAAGCAGGGCAGGGTGAATTTAACCTCAAATTACCTTGTGAAAAAAGTACTGGGTGGATTTTAAATCCTCCTCCATTCTTCAGCCTTTGCGGAAGCTGTTCAAAATGGTAACCATCAAGGTAGAAGTAAACCTTCAGTGTTTGCCTGCTTCCCTCTGCTTGGTATGTGATTGGTACATCTAAAAATACAGTCAGTGTTACAATTTGATTGTAAGCAATGACACATTCTTTTCCAGAAACGGCTGCACACAAAATTCATGCAATTAGACAAAAAAAATCACTGCAGACACAACATTCAGTATTTTTCATTATACATTGTTTCGACAGATAAGTCTCCAAGTTGAAAACAGTAACAAACATAGTGACTTGCATTAGTAGTATTATTACTACATAGAGTTTTTTTACTGTGAGCATAAATCACATTGTACCTAAATGCTAAAGATTCCAAAGGAATATTTTCACTACTTATGATAATAAGAAAATACTTATTTTCTCTTATTGATTATGCAGAATCATAACTGAAAAAAAAAATAATTTGCCAGTTCTTGGGCTACTGTAAACATAGAGTGACTGTGGTGGCAGCATTTAAACCAAAAGAAAATACAGGATTCATTACAATCCTTGAACACGTGGCATTCCTGTTTATTAGCACAGACACCTCATTTGAAAGATCCTGCAAGATGAACAGCTCATGATATAGGTACACCATTAACTCCACATTAGGAGGCCCTCCTGGAACTGCATTTCCATGTTGTTACTGGAGTTAGCAGGCTTCTTTCAAAAACACTCTGAGCAGGGGCTGTACTTGAATCAAACCAAAATAACTATGGTCTTACACAGGCTAAACCCTTCCTGACTATCAGCCCTGTGCTACTGAATTCTCCCGAGCAGAGGCAGCTTTGTGAAGTAGCTTTGTGTCTTCTGGTTTTGGTTATTGCAGAAGTTCTCTCCAGTGTGGTCTTAATCCAGCAAAGGAATTGTTTCAGAAGGGCTTGATGTGAAGCAGACATGCCTTCCTCCCTTCCCAGGGGACTTATGAGACAGGAAAAAAATGAGGCCTTTTTGCTCACTAAACAAAGTTCACTGCAGGACAATATCTACTAGCGGAACATATATTAATAAAGGAATGGCTGAAAATGAGCAAAGTGTATGAACAGCAGACTGCAAAGACAGTCCTTTCCTGCTGAGTTGGGCAAGTTTTGTGAGGAAGGGTTCAGGACCCTGATCATCTGCAGCAGCAGGTCTCAGAGAAAGCTTCTTGCCCAATTTAAAGTGATCCTAATAGTGTCTGTCCTGTCCTCTCAAGGAACTCTACAAAGAGTCATTTATTTTTCACACAACAAAATGAAATGTGGTTTATGCTTCTTCATCTCATATCATAAAAGTTGCATTTCCCTGCCAAGACCTTCAAGCTATTTTTACACATTTCTTCAACAACAGCTGGGTCTTCCAGGGACTTTCCTGATGCAGTCACATACTCCCAATGTTCATACTCCCAAAATTCAGCTAAGCAAACAATTTTTCCCACAGGGTTACTGACATTGCCAGATAATGATTCTGCAGTGTCACCGATGATAGCTGTATTTCAGTACATCTAGGAATATCAGGAGAGCTATACATCTACTTATTCTCCATAATTCCAAGTTATATAAGATTCCCTGTGGGAGGTGATGTTCTAGGAACAAAAAATGCTACAAAACCAGTAAAACCGAGATATTAATTACTCACTTGCAACTAGTGGTTCTGGCTCTGATTGTCTGAAGTAGAAAGTAACTTTTTCCAAGTCAAACAATGCAACCAATGTATCTTCTAGCATAGCTTGTTCATCAGCCTAAAAAAGGCAAAATAAAAATTGGAAAGGTCATCTCAGCCAGATGTTTTCCCTACCAGGAATAAGAGAGCAGGACATAAAATGAACTACAGAGTATTGCACAACACTTCACTGCTGCAGTGTATAACCTATTTAACTCCTAGATGAGGTGTATATCTTTGTTTCTATTGGCATTTTCCCTTTTATTACTAGTTCAGGATTATTAAAAATAATTTTATCACATCATACAGTAAATTAATAGGTCATTTATAGCTACCATTATTTCTTACGTCTTTTGATCAAGTCATTCTGTCATTATACTGTAAGACATCAGATTTTAGCACCTTGTCTTGCCACCAGGTCTATCTTGTAAAGCAATAGAAGAGAAATGTGAAAACTATAATTTTTTTAGCAATTTTCTTCTAAAATTTCCATAACTTTAGGATTTCACTTATGAACAACATGTAAGAGTTTACTGTGTCCACTGTTGTGGCAAGCACATTCTTCTCTCTCTCAGGAAATTTTCGTAGAGGAGCAGAGAGGGAGAAGAATGTGCTTGCCACACACTGTATTGGTGTAAGCACCAATATTTGAACCAGAAGCTCAGAGAATTTACAGCTCAGGGTGACTTGCACTTCACCTACAAAACTCTAGGCACAAATCAAATACATAGATGTGCCAATATTCTGATTTGCACCTATAGTTCACTCTTTGTACCTCTGAGCTAAAAAGACAGTTAAAGAGATCCAGGATTTCTCAAGACACTTAACTGAACCTTTAAAAAGGAAAATAGTAATCTACAATTATGTTTATCTTGAGTAAACTATGCAGACCAATTATAGCTTAAATCAATAATCACTTAAAATAATTCTATTCCTTATACAGCCCTCCCCTGGTTAGCAAGAGCCAAAAGGAAATCTGAATCATGCATTTTTTCCCCCATGCATTTTCTAAGAACTGAAACAGTAGCATGGCAAAGAATAATAAATAGCTGTCCATAAATTGACAATAAATTATAGTTTACAGAATGATAGAACAGAAGAAAAAAACCCCATTATTTTCCCTGATCTATATAGTGAAATAGCACTCCCCCTTGTACTTATGAAAAAGCAAATCTGCTAGAAATATCTTGTCTTCTGGTTCAGTTTATGAAGTCTATGGACAGAGTGATTTTGTCAGCAGAATAGTCTGAATACCATAGAGCAGCGTGGGAAAGTCTTGCACAACTGCTCATTCTTTACTGAACTCTGGCCATAATGAGTGTAATTTCCTTCAAATACCCTTGTTTAAAATAACACAGATCATTTGCAAGCCAAATAGTGCTGAGAAGGTATTGAAAAATCTGCCTTTAAATACAATTCCCTTGGTTAAGAACTGTTAGGCAGAAAAGACTGAACTTTATTTTCAATTGGACAATGCATACTGCAGATATCTGATTATGTGAGAATAGTTGAGTAGCACACATTTTCACTACAAAGGAAATCACTGCAATCTTGAAAGAAGAAATATCATTATTCAGACCTGTAAAGACAACAGTTGCTTTGTGATAACACAACAACAAAGCACATGGTAAAACATTAGACAGGCACCAATGGAATTTACTCTTTAACTCTTCAGTATTGCACCACATGTTGGAGCTACATGTTGTCAAAAAGCATCCAGGACTCAACACATGAGTCCAAGCTTCCCAGACAATGCTTTCTTCACGTGTTCCTCATGTGGATAAAGAGTTCCCCTGTTTCTCTGAGGTCCTGATTATATCTGTTTTTAAGCTGCACACACCCATGCAAACCCATGTACTACAGCTGCTTGTGAGGTAGTTGGTCACACTGGCTCTCCAACAATAGCATAGACTGAGACTTTATGACTGTGATTTAGAAATACCTTTATTTGTATTGGTTTCTTCTGCTTCTAAAGTTTCTTATGTCAACTTGTCAGCAATTTGCTGCCAAGACAGACAAGGAGACGAAAGAACATCTTTGATACTAAGAACATCATCTGTTATTTACATGGAGTTTTATTTTTACTGAGCAACTCCAGAGGTAGTCATGGAGCAGGCTATGCAGACTATTTCATAGTTCCTCTGGTTAGCAGGAACTAGTCTAGTGTGAGAAGCATCTTAAATAGCTAAAGAAGCACTTTGGATAACTGAGGATTAAGGGACTACAAATCCATGTCCCATTTTTAATTGTTTCTTAAGCCATGGCTCTTTGCCAAGCCTTGTGGAGAAACAGTCGATTTCCAATTACTCTGATAGGCTACAAGGATTTTCCATATGACAGGAGCAAACAGACCAGCATGTTTACTCCTTCAACTACTATACACCTATAGTTTTTGAGGGCAAAGAGTGATAAAATACCTGGTTTGGTATTTTATTTATCTTTTATTGTTGCTTATTGCAAAATGAAGTTCTGCTTATCACTAATACTACATTCAATCCCAGGGAACAGCTACAACAGCAGTGGGGAGTCAAGGGTAAATTCACTATCTGCTGACTCAAAGCAAACAGAATACTGTCTTTGTGGAAAACTTATTTCCCATATCATAACCAAGCGTTTCCCAAATCTGTAATCGGAATTGTAACTTTTCCAAATAGCAGCTAAGTACCAAGAGTAGCAAAAATGACACAGAAAATCAGATTTACATCTGAGACTATTTAACCATGTCCCTGGTTCAGGGAACGAAAAGGGGCTCTGACCAAGCATGAGACATGAGGAGTCTTACCAGGTTTGGAGAGAGCAGGGACTGGAAATGAAGGAGAAGACCCGCACTAGCTATCTGTTCCAACCACCTTCTGCTGGCCTCCAGGGTCTCCATTTCATACTCTTTGTTATTGTCAAACATCTGATTTAAGGCCACCATCAGTTGCTCCGAAAACGCGCAGACCGTGGCCACCAGGCTCTGACAGAAGACCATGTCTCGCCTCAGTTGTATCTCACTATCTGTGACGTGTAAAAGCCAAAAGAGGAAAAGCAAAATTAAACAGCACATTAGTTACAACAAAGAAACTAGGCTGGAATTCCTTACCTAAAAAACATGTAATTTTTAAGTCAAGCAATTTACAAGTTTACAGCCTAATGTTATCTCTAGTTAATAGTACTCCATGACCAAATTTGCCATTTTCCTCATTAAAATATTATGTTCTAATTCTAAAATTGCATATGAGTTTATTTAAAATCTGGAATTTAAAGAATTTCTTTATAAACAATGTATGTTCCTATCCTAGATTTTAATGTACATGTCATAAATTCTATGTACTTTTGACATCACAGGACAATGGAGGCAAGTCATCTCTTTGCTGCAATGTGGGAGTAAGCTGGGCCCACATTTACTTTCCACCAGAAAGCAAGGACAGTCAGAAGCTCTTAACATGACTGCATCATCTGTCTGACTCCACAGCTACCAGCTGGGGAGGGCAAATGAAGGCTCTCTGCTGGAAAGCACAGTATTGCTACCAGAACACGATCTATCCAAATAAAATTTATATGAATGTGAATCTATAAAGTAAGTACAGAGCAGCATCACATATCCAGGAAACAGCAGAGATTTATGGTGCCAAGAAAGTCCAGAAAAGGTCTGTAGGTAGATAGCTATGGAACATTAGCAGCTGATTTAAATTAGGGACTTGCTAACCTACTAATTTGTTCTGAAGGGCATAGGTATTAGATTAGCTAAAAGTCAAAAGAATTAGAAAGGGAAACATATTGTCAATAAAGAACAAAACTGTGATGATAAATATTCAGCACTTCTTTCTTGTCCTCTTTTCTGAAGGTCTTCAAGTAATTTTGTCATTATAAGCTGTTAGGCAAACATCAATCACAATGGTACAGGTAGACTTAATCTTTCTCAGAGTAAGAGTAGCAGATCAGGTGATACAGAATTCTTTCCGAAGCCTAAAATATTTGTCTTTGCTACTAGATGGCTCTGCCTCTAAGAGGCTTAGGTCTTTTTCCAACTTTTCTGTGGAGCTGACAAGAATTCTGATGACTGGATAAGTCAGCAGAAATTATTTGGCACTCACAAAGTTACTACCAAATTTAAAAATGTACTTTTTGGACTCTAAATATTTCTCAAAGTAACCTCATTCTGTCTATTTTCTTCTGAGATCTTCTTCAGTCTTTTCCTCAGCTACTGATAATAGTGAACACTCTTTTGCTATCATTTCTATTCTATTTGACAGTTTCTCAGAACCTTGGGAATATTTTCCATAAATGGCCAAATCACTACTGTTTATGCACTGTGATTCAATGTTTGTTGTTGTTGTTTTGTTTGTTTTTTGGTTTTGGGTTTGTTTGGGGTTTTTTTGATTGTTCAAATCAACCTCTCTGCCTCTCTCAAGTTGTGCAAATTGAGTACAGAGAGAATGTTCATCTTTAAAAACTACACACATCTCCAGCTTCAAAAATCCCACTGGCTTCTCCATAGTCAAAAACTTTCCAATGTTCCAATGGTGCCCAGGATTTGAGCCCAACACACATTGTTTCCTCACTTTGCTGAATTTTATCGCTTTCTTTCTAACAGCTTCCTCTGTATTTCCTGTTTCTGAAGCAGTCCTCCTGTGTCTCAAGCACATTTCTGAATCTCATTTAATACTACCTGAACATCAGATACTGAATACAAGAGCACTTTGGGGTCCTTTTACAAAAATATTTTTATACAAAATAAACTAGAGAGTTTACCAACTTATAAAACAACATAAATAGGCAAAACTACTTTTAAAAAATCAAGTCTAGGACATTTTCTCAATTCACTTCTTATTTTAGGATAAATGAGGAATTACTAAAAACTTTTCTAATATTTTGAAGAAATCTGACAACAAAGAAAGATTATAATCCACTTTATAAAATTGTTCTTGTGTGTCATAACAAAAATAATTAAATCATGCATTCATGTAGTGCTGTAAAATGGTCACAATAATGAGCTTTTACAGTTAAACTGGACTGCCTACTTAAACATGTAGGCACCTAGAAACTGTAGGGAAACTTGTGCCATAGATATTATTTTTTAAATACCGATTCAGTGACATTAATTTTGCAGACACACATCCCTATTTTGTGTATTTTAAGCTGTATGCTGTATGGCATGATAGTAGAGTTAATACAGAGAATAATCAGAGTCCTCCCAGAAAAGAGGAACTTAAATATTCTCTAAAAATAGATAAAAGGAAAGGCACGGGTTAAAATAGCAGTATAAATCCGGAAACAGATGGGAATGAAAAGAAAAACAGCAAATAAGAAAACGCCCAAAGAAGAAACACAGCCGAGACACTATGCAAAAGCTGGGTGTTTAGTTCTTATTTTATCTGCCAAGACCTAGAGTAAATGACCAGATAAGGTATTTTGCATTGAAAGAAAAAAAAAAAAAAAAAAGAATGTGCAGTGTTTGTTAAAAGCTCTGAAACTGTGTTCTTCAGGAATCCTTACTCTAAACAGTGGGATGAAGTTGCTGATTATCAGGTTTTGTCATATCTGAGATTTTCCCTCTTAATGTAAACACAGTATTTCTGTTCAAAAGCAAAAATTATCTCAAACCATCCACATTCACTTCCCCCCCTCCTAAAACAAGCAAAATTACCTGTATATTCTAGAAGTGCCAAGAGTATTCGTGCCTTCACCTCTTAAAGAAAAAGAAGAAAATATTTTGAGGTAATGGTTAAAAGTGTTTTCCTCAACATAATATTGCATTTACAGTTTCTCATTTCATACCAGCTTAACTCCAGCTTCTTTCTAGGCAATGCTGATTCATACCTACAAAACAGCAATGAGTCTCAACTTCACTTAGTTGTACATAAACTTTGAAAAACAAGACCAGTTTTCACTGATTCCCTAATTCTTTCTTCTCCTTCTTTTGTACTCTTTTGTTCACACCCAAAAATCTCAAATTATCCCTATTTTAAAGTGTACTAAAGCATTTAGGAAAAATGAACAGCATTTTCACTTTACTTCCAGCCTTCAGATTTTATTTTGCTTCAAAAATGTTTTTTCACTAAACAATCTATGAAATAAAAAGGTACAAATTAAAAAAAAAAATCTTAATTTACACAGGCAAAAAATGTGGGTTTATCTCTCTTTACACTTCCCCCCACACACACACCTTTTATGTGTTCCTTGGAGGGGGCTGCTTTTCAAAGACTGCAGGCAGGCTGAAGGAAGTGCATTTTATGTACCAGAACACAAATTTAAATGTGTTAACCAGTGCTACAAGAAACAGGAAGGTTAAAATCTGACATAATCTTAGAGAATGCCAAACTTTCAGCACTTCAGTTGTCCTACAGGTACCACGTGGAGGAACACAACACTACTTCACATGCTTTCACATCTTTCCAAACCTTCTTTCCCACATCCAAGTTTCTCTGCAGTCCTATTCAAATCCCTGTTCAGTGCACAAGCAAGGCTGAAACTGGCTATATGAACAATAATATAATTTGGTAATTTGTTTCCCCTACACTGTTACTGCCACAGTATCTCAAATAAAAACACCCAAATATTAAAAATCACTAGTTATTCTTGAAAAGTTCTGGTTCTAGGTAGTTTCCTTAGCCTTCTGTCTTTCAAAAAAGAAAACATAACCCCTTAAAGAGATTAATAACCTGGCATCTTGGAGTCCGAACATAACTTAGTAACTGAAAAGAGTGTGTAGGGAAATACAGCTTTTATCTGAATAACTTAGATACATTGAGGCTATTACTTGCAGCTTGTTTTAGATAAGATTTGTTGGATCTCTGAATTCAAAAGAATTTGAGGTATCTATAAATAATGATTTCCTGCTTATGGGGAAATCACAGGACACTGCAACTCTCTTTTATCACTGTTATAAGTCTTCTGTGCTTCAAAATATTCCCACAGGCAAAAGAGTATTTTGAGATTATTTGTCTACTTACCTGGGGTTAGAAGTGAACCTTGGATGTCAATCATTTGCTTTTCAACAAATACCAAATGCTATGAAAACTCTCACTCCTTCTTGCTACATGTTGTATGGAAAGGAATAACTCCCTAGCAGTTTCTCTTAGATTCTGATTTGTAATGCAAGATGCCTTCAGTTTCTTTTATTTTTAAATATTCTTTTGTACTTTATTTTAAAAAAACCCCACGTTATTCTGCTATTCTGATCTTTGCCAGGAAAGGCTAGATTTTAGGTTTTTTTTTTCACATCTGAAAGTGTTTCAAAAAGACAGATTTTGCACTGCATGGTTTATGATTTAAATTGACATATATTTTTTTATACCTTCAATAACCAAAAGGCTCCGTCACACCTCACTCCTAATTTAAAATAGATGCAAACTTTCTCAATTGCATCATATTTCCTGTTTAAACTTAAAATTATGGTGCTAGAAAAACAACTGCACTTCCTCATGTAGTTACATGACTAGCTGGCTAGAAATCTGGCTTGCTCCAGAACACCTCTTCTTTTGATCAAAAATCTTACCTATTTTTCTGTGGGAAAAAGCAACTACAGAAATGTTTCCTTCTCTTTATTTTGTTTACACCCTTCTGTTGTTGAGTCCCTTTCTTTCCATCCATCTTGTTCATTTTCCTGGTTCCTACTCCAGTCTTTTCCTCCTGTGCTTTCCAATTCTTGTGTTACGTATCTCACACAGATTCACAATCAAGTACCTACATTATTCTTCCATCTATTTGGTGGCTGTCCAAGTCCTGCCCTGACTACTGCCCTCTCCACCAAAATCAAGTACTTCACCTTCAAAGATCTGCCTGTGCCAACAATTTATCTTTAGCTTTATTGGTTTAACAATTTATTAGGCCCAGTCAAACCAAGAAATAACTTAATTACATTCTTTAGTCACTTAGCTCCAGATAAATCCTCCTAGAACCTGCATATTTCTTCAGAGAACTCTTCAATGCTAGCAACTAGATTAGCCTTCTAGGCTGGCCTTTTACTGTAACCACTGAAATTTTTTCTTTCTCTAATGATATGATAAGGCAAATGAAATGAGACAAAGCGATGCCCAGCTATATTTTAATTTTACTGTCAAGGAAGGCTTGGTTGGTTTTTTTCTGGTTTTTTGTTTTTTTAACCTGTGCAAACCTTCATGGATTTTTTTAATAGTTCTCCCAATTCTAACACTAATAAACAGAAAACTGACAGACCAGAGCAATCATCCTCAAGGCATTCTGAGTTTTCCCATTTCATCATATTTATTAAACAAAGTAAATAAAAGGAATCTTAGTATCTAGGACTTAAAACATTTCATCTTTGTGAGGCTCCCATGTCTCCTGCTTTAATGCACTAATCAATCTAATCTAATAGATTCTGCAATGCAACAGAACAATGAATAAAAAACTAAAATATCCTGTGAGACTTTTATAAAAAGAAAAATGAGTCAGTTTTCAATAAGGAGATGAATTTATTTAGCATTGAGCAATAATGGTAAAGTATGTTTATAACAACTGGAAGTTTTAATTACATTTTTTTTTGCCCACAGTGAGTGAAGTTGTATCCATGGTCTCCTTTGACTACTTCCTCTTAGAAGAGAAAAATGTATCTGCTTTCCTCAATAACTGAAATATTGTCTTTTATTCAAAAACAAACAGGAAGATTCTTCTAAAATCCCAAGACACTGTTCAACTTGTTCTCATAAGCCCAACTAAACAGTCATATCAGGTGGCACCTTTTGGGTTTTTTTCTAAATCAAGTGAATAAGAGGGGAAATGGGGAGATGACTCCCTGTGCCATGTGTTAGGTTTCCAGCCATAAATAGCTCAGGGCAGTACTGGTGGTTCTCCTAGGTATCCAGACCAGCTGTGAACACAATGTATGATGGTAAGACAGGAAGGAAGAAATCAAGAAATGAAGACACAAAGGGAAAATTTAGCTGTTAAAAACATTATTAACTCCGCTTCTTGTTCATCTGATTTCAGTTAAATCCAGCTGCTGGTTGTTTTTCAGTACTGAGCTGAGAATAGTAAAAAATAATTTTTATATTACAAAGGGGCAGTAAATCACTTGGACTTTGATGAACTCTCCCACAAAATTTTGAATAATCTCAGCTCAATATTGAGGGTATATGACTACTGCTAAAATGGGTTAGGTCTACTAATTCTATTCATGGGCAAACAAGTTATGTGAAAATGATCTGGGTAAGCTTAGCTTCTGAAAGGGGTTAGGAAGGTTCATGACACATTTCCATTCCTCCTCAACTTTGAAAAAAGCCCTGATTAATACTTGAAAATAACTTGTTTTAAGCTGAAGAAGGACCCGTAGGAAAAAAAAAGGGATTCAAAACTATTTATTAATTTTTCACTCAGTGACAGCCACCATTAAACTGAAAGGAGTATTCTTAGTATTGGAGAATCAACCCACTGCGATTGTCTTCAAAAAAGAGACATTTATGTAGTTGTTTTTATAATTTTCTAACCCAGGGTCTGAAAATAAGATGTATCTCAAATCAGAAATGCCAAGTCAGAGAGGGAAGAATTTGTTTGGTTTCGCTGGTTGGTTTTTGACAGTTTATAATAATAAAACTTTTCACAAAGTTTTTTTCCATTGGTCTGATATTCAACAGTTTCTTTAAGGGACACTGTAGCAACTAGTCCACAAACAGAAGAAGCTAAACACACACACACAAATAATTTAAAGCTAGTCCTAAGTTTTTGTTCCCACACAGAATCCTAGCATAGGCGTTTTTATAAAAATAATCTTACTTTTTATTTCTGTTTCTTTATCAAGCAGCACAGGAAATAAAGCCGGTATTAAAGGCAAGAGATTCTGGAGGGAAAAGGCCAGTTACTTTCTTATGAAGACAAGGAAGAAAGCCTAAACCTCAGCTCACACTGTCACTTGGTGGTGAAGAGGAGCAGAGTGCTTGGTAACTTCTATACAGTGGTGGAAGGGAGGCAGAGGAGGAGTCCATCCATCATTTGGGATAGATTAAATGAAAACCATGTCTTTACAGCAGAAGGAGCAATAATGACCCCAGAAAAGCACAGAGAAGACCAAGGTACAGGACAAAAGCTGCAGAGACTTTATCTCTCCAGTTAAGACAGTGGAAAAAAAAATTTTAATTTTAATAAAAGCCTCATTTTGGTGTATCAGTCTCATGAAGTTCTGTGACAAATCAGTCAAGCCCACAGGACTTCAGTAGCGACTGAAAAACCTACCACATCCAACATATGGTTATTTTGTTCTCATTTGTCAAAAGACTATTTTCTCTTCAGAAGACTATTTTCTCTTCAGCATCTAAAGCCAACAGGGTAAGTACAAGACAGCTGAGATAAACTCCACTAGCCTTGTTATTAGGAGTACAACTCATCTATAGACTACACTATGTTCCACAAATCTTGGCTAGAAGCAGCAGGAAGCAGTTGTACCTCTCTCCTTCCCTTCCTTCTGTAACATTAATGAAGTGCTTATTTATGATCAGGTTGTTCTTACTAACCTTCAACAAATTTTCTGATATTCTGGGCAAGGCCCCAGACACTGCTGGGGAGGTTCCAAGGGTCTTGCTTGATGTGGAGTCGTAGCCTCTTTGGACAGCTGAGCTTTGGTTCCATTTCTTGCTGAAACTCTAAGCAAGGACAAAAATAGTATTTTTCTGCTTAAGCCTCCTGGGAAAGTCACAGTGAGACTTTTTTTTTTCCTAAATGTTTTCACTGCTCAAGAAGTTGGCAACCTATTTAACTCTAGTTAAAGCTACAGTGACAAATCTAACAGTCATCTAAGCCCCCTGCTTAAGTCTAAGGAGAGAGTGAGCAGCATCTCCAAACATGATTCCTTCTTAAGCAGGTACATAGCAAGGTGCATGGTAAGTGGGACCCTGGAACTTTTAGAGGCAAAATTGTTTCAATCAGAAAATTAAATATAAACCAAAATTACTTACTTAAAAAACAAAAACAAAAACAACCCAAAAAATCCAAACAAACAAAAAAAATCACCAAAAAAAAGAAAGAAAAAGAAAGAAAAAAAGGAAGTTATGTGCTTTTTCATGCAAATTCATTTAGCCCGTAGTAATTCAGACTTTGTAAAACCTCATAATTGGGGTAAAAAACATCCTCTGGCCACCTAAAACCAGTATTCTTTGCTAAAAGACATGTGTAGGGCCAATACACCTTACTACTGATATAAATAAAACATTCATTTTCCCACTGAACTTCTTTCTTCTTTTTTTAAACTCAGTCTACTGAAAGAAGTCCTTTCTATTTTTCATCACTAATGACCACCAGCAGATGCTTATTTATACCTTTAGACTTAAGCAACCATACAAGTGGTAATAGAGTGTCTGAATTTACATACAGGATAAGTATCAGTAATATCTGCATAAGTATAGATTTGGCATAAATATTACTGTCACTAGAAATTACAAATTATTTATAAATCAACTTCAAACATAATATAACTACAAAAATAATAAAAATATGGCATTCGTAATAA
Organism: Ploceus nigricollis; assembly: GCA_013399945.1. Classification (NCBI taxonomy): domain Eukaryota; kingdom Metazoa; phylum Chordata; class Aves; order Passeriformes; family Ploceidae; genus Ploceus; species Ploceus nigricollis. Next base: position 221,553 of record VXBC01011817.1, read on the forward strand.
AATAGATCAGGAATGGCTTCAGCAGCTGTGACAAAAATGTATTAAAAACACCTGCAATATAACAACACTGCTTCTTGCTCCAAAAACCTCAGCAATACAACAGTCAGTTCAGAGTCTAAAATTCATATGAATTTGAAATTTTTTCCTACATTATATGATAAAATATAAGGAGTCAGTTTTCAACTAAGAATTAATATCTATTGAAAATGAACTTCAACAATCAGTTATTGCAGAATATACCAAGATTAAGCAAAATCAGTTCTTTAAATCCACCAGCTCAAGGAGTGGACAGCCATTGCCATAGACCCTTCAAGCTGCTTTTTCATTCTCATAGCTAGATTTAAATGTTACCTTGGAGGCCTCGACCTGGTGTAAAGTACTTTGTCTGCTCAAAGGCCCTCATCACAGCTGGTCCTTTCAAAAGATTGACGATTGAATCGACCTGTTGGGATCAAAGTTCTGTGAGAAAGACATTTTTTACAGCAACAATTAGAAATTCTTTCTGTAAGAAATGGGGACTACTGACGAGCAACTTCAGATTTTTTCTTACCTAATGGCTCTAGTTAAAGTAACAAACTGGAAAACGTTAGACTAAATTTAAGGGCCTGTTTAATTTGCAGTTTTGGACTATTTACAGAAAACTGAGGGAAAATGAGTAAATACATACCATCTCAGTAAACACTGGGAAGCAAAATTAAAAAGAAGTATTTTCTAAAGACATCTTAGCTCAAGCACAGACATCAGTATCAAAGCCAAGAAAAATAATCTCATACTTGACCAAAAAGATGCTCCAAGCAGCTATGGAGCTTGTCCTGTTTATCATGGGAGATTCGAACACTTATGGGAAGCTCATCACCTGAAAAATATTTTAATATTAGAAACTGTTTAGAGGCTTCAGCATGTTTTCCAAAACCTTTGCAGCTTAGATAATCTGCTTTGCACACAGACTGATGTGTCACACAGTCCTGTGCACTGTCAGGACTATAGCAACTGTTCTCCCGACATATTTTGCATTTATTAGTTACTCGATAATACAGAAATAGCTCTTAAAGAAAGGACCACATTGAAAACCCATCTGGTCATGGTTCTGGAAGACCTGCTCTAGATGAGCCTGCTTGACCAGGGGACTAGACCAGATCATCCCAAAAGATCCCTTGAAACCTCAACTGTTCTGTGACCAGAACATGCAATTCTTCTCTTCTGGAGAGCATACTAAGCTCCAGACTAAATAGCCAAGTAGTGTGAACTCAGTGTAGCAGACCACAAAGTCACTGAAATGCATTCAGTGTGAAGTTTTTATAAGGACTCTACAGATAATTCACAGTCCTAATGTTCTTACTAACTGAATGGTTCTGAGATTTTAGTAATTCAGCAAAAATACAGCACCCAAATTATTTGATATGAAGCTTTTAATAGCACATACCACATTATTTCCTAAGAAAGTGCAAAGGAGAAGGACTCTTTTAGGTCACTGCCCTGTCACTTGCTCTTTCAAACAACAGGCGATATACCTTGAACTCTTTCAAAAAATGTTGAAAAATTAAGCTTAAAACTGGTTTTCCTCCTTGATGTTGGTTAAAGACAAGAAGTAGCCACTTGATAATTTGTGATCCAAATTTATTCAAGGTTAATCTAGACTCATTTTTCTTATGTCAGTGAAACACTTTAACAGCACTTTTCCATCTTTCATTTTTTTTTAGCTCCTTTAGTCCTTACAACCATTATACCTCTTCACAGGATTTTAATTGCAACAGAGCACAGTGCCCAAGACCCCTCATCTGGAGTTAGCCAGGTTAACTTTGGAACCAGCTGAAAATTAGGCCAGCAGAGAGTGTGAGTTTCCCTGAGCAGCAGTATTTGTCATCTAAAGCACTGTATCTGTGCTTGGCTAGCAAAGACATGTTAGACATGTTCTTTTTGGCACCTCAGCTGGTACTTCAGCTTGATGCTGCACAAGAGTATATCAGCTCATTCTTGTCTTGAGTTGAAGATATGGACCCTGGGTCTCCTCTTTTGTTAACAATTCATTATGTACTTCATCCTTTACTCTGTATTAGCTTAGCTGTGTAAGTATGTATCATTTCTGAAAATGAAATTCTTTCTTATTCACATTACTCTGCATAATTCACAACATATCTCAGATACCTTGCATAATGTCTCAGTACTTTCCTGTTGCAACTGAAAATATCTTTCCTGGTACAATGAACAATAAAAGTTATGGTCAGGCCTCACTGGTGGGTCATATTCAACTAATATGCTCAGTTTTTTCTTTTCCTAAATCATTCCCAAATGATAAACTCCCAGATTAGAGAAAATGTTTTTTTATTATTAGTCCCTGAGTATATGACCTCCTTCTCCATGCAGTTAAATTCCATCCCATTTCTATCAGCAGCTGCAATTACTTAAATTCAATTTGTCATGGCATAAACAAGAATGTGCTTCTATGTGGTCTCACATTCCTTCCTATAAACACACACAGCCATATCCTGCTGTCTAGGTGCTGACACTGGCTAGGAGAGCACTCCACACTCACCTAAAATGCTCCTCACTCTGTGCAACACAATGCACTGTCAAGACATGAAAGACATGAAAAGCAGTGACTCCAGGAGCTCTAATACAGTCTATTCACAGAGATAATGGAATGTTGGCTCTCTTTTACAGAAGGATTCCTAAGTGGAGCACTAGCTAGGCAGATGCAAAATTATGAACTTCTATTACTAAGGAGGATGCAATTTTTAAAATAAAAACAATAAAACTGCCAGGCAAATAAAAATAATAAAATTGAATAAAAGGAACAGAAGACAATTCATAAATGACTTTTCTAAACATACCTGAATCCATTTCATCACTGTGAAAATAAGAACTGCACTGACTGCTACAAATGCTGGTGAAAGAGGCAATGGAGTTCCTATTGCTGTTGCAGTCACTTGAAAATAAAACACAAAACAAAAAAAAAAAAAGAAATAAATCAATGTCCTTTAACACAGGCTCTGTAAAAAAAGTTATGGAAATTCTTTGCCTTTTCCTATCCTAAATTTAATGATAAGATGGTCTGTGTAATTCTTTATACGCAATAAAGATCCCCGTGCTTAGGCTTTCATTTAATTTGCAGTCCTGGTAAGACTCAGAAGACTGGATTCCCAAAATAGAGGCTTCAATTATGTCCCTTCCCCTTACCTGTGAACAAGTACTTGCAGAATAGTAATACAGACTTTGAATGCAAAACAACCAACATTTCTTACATAAGTGGTAGTTTTTGGATCTGTGGCCTCAAATACTTTAGTTACTTCATATTTTCTCCTGGCCCATAGTTAATACAAACATTGAGTCTTTACAACTTGCATAACAGAGTCTCACTGTGGGTTTACAAGATATTTGATTAATTTGAGTAGCACGAAAACTGAAATTACAAACTATTTTCCTTGTCAGACAAAACAGTTCATGATCCCATCTCTTCCAGCTGTTCCTTTTTTAAGAGATGTATAGACATTTACATCTGTGGCTTCAGTCAAAACTTCTATGCATATGAAATTTCACCCACATTGGTCTAATAGGGAGATTTGGGGATTTAAATTTGTAATTTTTTTCTCCTCTTTTCTCTCAAAACAATTTGTTCTGTACAGAAAATACATGGGAATATACCTACTCCCGCAGCAAAACCAGAGTAAAACATAGACTTTTGTACTAAAAATCCTATGAAGATATGTTTGAATTCAAAGTCTTCAGAGTTGTTTAGCCATATGAAAATCATTTTGTTTCAATGCAAGAAATGCTTAAGTAATTATCCAGCAGAGGGAGTCTTCAAAAACCCAAGAGAATGTAAGATAATGTAAAAGTGTACCTAAGGGAGGTTTATACATAATTATATGGGTCTTGCTTTATGATTTGGGTGTACCCATTCACCAAGATTAACATATCCATTCTTAAAATAACACTGCAGTTATACATGTGCCCCCTATTTATTTGTGTAGATACAGAAGTGACTTTTCACTAATTTAGGGAGAGTGACTTACATTTCCTGGCTAACGTACGTATTTTGGACCTGTAGCCAACAAGGTAAGTGAATGAGTTAAACTTTTAAATGAAGCAATATGATGTAATTACAATCATAACCATTAAGTAGATGAAAAGACATCAGTAACAACATGTTCCTAATAGTGGGTGAACAGTCCCAAGGAGTATTAAAAATTTCTGGCTGGATATTAAGAAATGTTTTCTAACTAACTCTATTCACTTATTAAAGTCTCCAAAGGGGAGATGAAGGTTAATTAAAACTGGGTTGTGCAAAGCATGAGAAAATAAAACACAGGAAAATGAGAAACAGATTAGATGCATTTGCTGTATCATTGTGCATGATTTTTGTGTTGTATTGTAAGGTTTAGAAAGAGACCCTACACAAAATGAGAGCATTATAATGGCTGAAATTAACCAAACAGTTCCAATAATAACCACTGTGGCATTATGAGAGCTGGAGATTCTAGGTGTTGACTAAAACAATTATTTAAGCAAAGAAAAAAACATTCTAATCTCACTCCAACACTTGTCCCTAATGCGCAAATTTTATAATTATTGTGTATATGGAACCCTAGGTTTTATTATTCCTACACAGCCAGAATGGACTATAAAGGGCAGGAATCAGAATAAAGAAAATGTTTTGAACAAAGAGATGCTCATGTCCTGGGTCACACCTTCTTTCTCCACATACAAATCCTGTGCCAGCTGGGAAACCTCTCAACAGGAGCAAGCACACATCACCAGAGCAGCTCACGAACAGTCAGTTGGACACACCATGATCATGCAGGAAACTCTAAATGTGCTTCTGCTGGACCAAGAACTTTTCCTGTGTGTTCATCATGGTAAGACCAAAATGAACTCAATCTGTGCAAACTATCTCTGTGTTTACATCTGCGTAAACACAGAGATAGCTTGGTATGAACTCTTTCTACTATGATGAAGAGTTCATATCAACCAGGCTGCAGTAATCAAATATAGCTTAGGAAAGACATCTCAGCAACACAGAGTTCTGTAGAAAAATTATGAACCTACTGAGATCCTAATTTCTGAGCATGATAATGAACTATGATACTGAACAAATAATGAACCCTCATTTTACTTGCAGCTAAAATTTAAATTGAGTTTTTATATCATGTAGTTAGCCAACTTTCTCTAAGCAAGAGAATATAATCTATATAAGAACTATATGTGCTATAATTACTCCTTCCTTTTCAAAATTCTTTGTATTCTCATTCACAGGATGCATTACAAATTTTAGACTACTTAGTACAGTACAGTACTACAGTACTTAGAGTGAAAGAAGGTGAGAAATATATGTTGATAAACAGTATATTTTTCTTTAGACCATGAAGAATGGTGGGTCTATCATCTTGCTTTCCATGGTAGATATTTGGTTTGTTGTTGGAGACATAATAACCAGTTATTTCTAGTTTTTGTAAGTCAGGTAATCTAGAGTAAAGTTTTACATCTTTGGTTGTGATAATCTATCCAGATTAGGGCGACCAAGATATAACTAATCTGTACTCATAAGACTTTATTTCACACATCCTGAGGCTAGTTACTTCTCCATTAGTAATGTCAGAATCATATTCTAATAGTCTTCATAACCACTTGATAGTTTACAAACTTCCATATTTGATTCAGTGGAAAAATAAAAATATTATTAATAAATTTACCTGTAAGAATCCCTGTTACTGATGGTATCATGGCCAGAATCTTCTTGTTCATCACCTGTTACACTGAAACAGACTTTCTTCCCATTTCTTTCACCTTTTTCATTATCACTGTCTGCTGGTATTAAAGGCTCAGGCGTTTTACGTTCTGATTTGGGAGAATATGTTATTGAAGAAAGAAGGCTGTGAAACACACAAAAATAAAGGCAAATTCATGTTTTTCAAAAGTGAGCTAGCAACAGGATAACATTTCTCATCACCATCCTCCAATTATTATTCTATAATATGTGAAGGGAATATCTTAATTTAGTCAATATCTATTTGAAACAAGGAAAGGAAGTGACACATTCTGTTGTCAAAAAGTCTAACAGCGAAACCCATTAACTTTACCAAATACTTAATCGTGTATGAAAGCAATGATTCCAGCTGGAGAAGAAATACAGCACATTCTTGGACTCTTGGGGTCAAACTGCATATTAACATAACTATTTTTAAATATGAATCCTGCACTTAGCACAAATCAAGAAAACAAATGAAAGCAAGTGTATGTCTGTGAAAAGCATGTATTTTCCCAATTACTACTGTACAAGATATGCCAGCATGCACCACAAACTATTCTACTAGGGCATTTTAAAATCTTTATTAACATCTTTGTGTACTTCGTGACATTCAAAGTGTCTAAGCCATTATCACTAGTAAAACTGATGATTAATATACAAGTGTCTGTGACAAGCACACAAGTGACATCCAGCCAAGAAGAGAGAACAGTGCAGATTGCTACTTTTAGAACATGCAGAAATACTGGCAGTGAAAAATTCATATTCTTGGATGATTAATTCATACTGAGATGCTCTAATTTACTTTCAAGATCAGAACAGCAATAATGGGCAATTGTCCTTTAATTCCTATTGCTCAAACACTCCATTAAAATCACACTTTCAAATGAATACTTGGATTTCAAAAGCAGCATTTTTCTTGCAAAAACTACTTGCTAACTACCTGAAATCAGAGGACACTGGACTAAACTTTTTTTTCCCCTTGAATTACTTAGAAACAGTAGCAGCATTTTATTGAAGGAGCTGTCAGAATGGTCAACTAGCAAACTTTCTACCAAGTACATGGTAGGATTCAAAAATAGGTTAGATCTTACATGAAATTCTTGCTACTGATGGGAATATACAGATTTTATCCCACATATAGTTAAAGATACTGATCCGAACTGCAACTAGAATACAGAAAAATGATACTAAAGGTATAATTTCACTAGAATTTAAACTCACCCCTCCACTAGACTGGTATCTTTTGGGCTACATTATGCCTTTACACTTCATATCAGTAGGAAATCATAACTCAGTTCTTTCCAGTCACTAGCAAGCATAATTCCATGAGTATGAGAAGAGAGATGGGACCCATATTTTACATCAGTGTTCAGCGTCAATCTGATGCTAGAGCATATGTGTTTTTGAACTTGTCCTAAAGTAAATGTGTTATGGAAGCAGAAACCCTAGGAAATCAGTTCTTCATACCTGTAAAACTTATTTTCTTAGTAAGAAGTATCTAAGGGGTTCAAAAAGAGACTAGACAAATTCATGGCAGAACATTCTAACACTGCTCTTAAACCAAAAGGTCCATTCCAAAAAGACCATCGAGTTCTGCCTGCTGAAAGATGAGATAAGGACAAAGATAAATCTACACTTTTTCTTTTTCTTGTGTTCCCACTCTCATCCACTTAAGAATAAAAGTTCATTCTAGTAACTTCTTGAGGATTTTATTGTTGCAAGAAAATCATCAAGAGTAAGAAACAAGCATAATGAACTACAATTTCAGCTCCAGAAAATATCTTCCCCTGAGTAATTATTTGTCAAGACACAGACGGACTATTATATCCCCTTCTTTTATGTGACTATTTAGTCACTGCTGCCAAGAGCTCAGTAAAAGACTGATTAAGGTAGCTGGATCTTATCCTAAGGGGGCTTTTCCATTTCTCTCAGCAGGCAGGCTCTTTTTCTAAGGAAAATTTTCTTGCTAAACTACCATGAACGAAAGATGGAACTTTGGATTACCAAGTTCTGGAGCAAGCAGTTACTGAAGTCCCTGATGTGCTTGTAAAAATTCAGTCCAGGGAGTTGAAAATAAAAACCTGGGTATATCCCCTCCCCAGTAATCATGCTTAAATATACTTTTGTTTTTCTTCTTAAACATGACACATGCACAATACATTTTCTCCAGAGATGGGCCTACCCCAAACAAGATTACCTTAGATATCTAGCTCTCAAAGGAGAAACACACTCGTGAATACTGACTAACAGCTAGAGAGTCTCTATGAATAATATTTCAATGAAACAGAGAAATTTATAACTCAAAAAAAAAAAATCCTCACCTGTGGAATTACTCCTATATGCAACCCAAGTCAACACAACCCTGACAAACAAAACCTGCTATGGTTAGTCAAAGAATTAAAAATGGCAGTAACAAAAACCTCCTCTGCCTTTTCCTCACTCCACAGAGGCTTGAAAAATGTTCAAGCCTCTTGTATGGTCCCAAGAGACATCTTTCCAAAAAAGAGCTGGGATGGTGGGAGACGACCGAGTTCATGAGAACCAAGAACCCAGCAGAGTCACCATGTAGAAAAAGGACTTATTTCTGTGTAACGTCTAGTAGCAACATGGGGTATCTGCAGCATCACTAAAGAACTATTGGGATACCATTAAACTATTTCAATGTGAGCACAGTGGAGCCTTGAGAGGCTGTGGAAAGGGGATACATATTCTGTGTGTATTTCTCTCTCTCTGTCAGTACTACACCACTTCTCCAACCGAAACTCATCAGCAAACCGTCTCATAAACTCTTATGCAGACAATATTAGGAGTACAAAATCTTCTCTTAAATATTCCCTTGCTATAATCCATAGGCTCTCACAGACCTGCTCTTCAGATGAAACACTCATTTTTCAATTCACTAACAGACAGCAGAGGTTGAGCAGATAACACTGCCCCAAGATTTTGTGAGCTGAAACACAGACCAGTACTGACCTCAACACAGAGCAGAGACCTCTAGTAACATGCATGAGCAAGTTTTCCAACAGTAAATATAAAGGGTACCAAACAGTCATTCAGTAGCCCAATTTTTCTGTCACACAATATCAACATAAATTAAAAATTGTGATAGATACCAAGTTAATATTATCCATCCTGAGAATATTAAAATAATGAGGATTGTTTAGGGTAATAATCAATTCCATAAAAAAGACATTAATTTTATTGTTACTATGCCACAACAGAAAAAATAAATTCTACTGTCTTTGTAAAAAGCACAAAATCAAGCATTTCCTCCCAGCTGTTTATGTATGAAAATTTCTAATTAAAGCATGGCTGTTGGATTATCTATTGTGTCACTCTATCTTTTGTTTCTTCAGTCCTAAATCTCAAGAGTTAATTACCATCGGTAACTATGTTCTAATACACCATGTACCTCTGAACTGCTCACTTGTCCCTGTTCAGCACTTTTAAGTAGGTCTCTTAGCTATCCTGTTTCCTCTATAGAACTGCTTTCCTCTACAGTAATTACTCACTGGCAGTCCACTCAATGTCCATGAGGAATAAAGCATGAAAAGTCAAAGTCTCAGCCTTCCAATCAGCCAAAGGTAAAATTTGCTAAATACATCTGTGTACCTTATACACGATCACTACAAGGTCACTGTACAGAAAATTTAGGAATGAAAAAAGTGAACCTTTGTGTTTGTACACAATTCTTCTGTGAGTGTGTGTATTTATATATACATTTATACAAAAGAAGGGCTCAGAATTTCCTGTGCTTTTGCATCACAAGCTCAAGGGAGTGGAAAGGAAAGGTGTGGCATACTGGCTACTGGAACTTCCTGAAATACTGACTAAAATTCCATATATAATTTTCTGGCTTCCATGAGGAAGAGAGACAACACAGGCTTTACAGATAGTAGTTTCTTAGTGCACCCAAGCACTGAAATTATCATGAATTTAATTAATTGACTTCATCTTCAGTGTGATAATTAGCAGAACTATGTAAGGGCACAGGAAACAACATTTTCTTAAAAATACTGAGTCAACTCTTGCTTTCATTCCCATTGCAGTATGTGATACATTACAATTACTTATAATAATTACAATTACTTACATAACTATTACAGCTACTATGAGAACAGTAAAAAAAAAAGAAATCCCACCTCAAGTACACATGAAAGGACAAATCACACTACAGTCTTCAAGATAACATGAGAAACAATGACATACCACTTATCTAAACTGGAGATCATGACAGATTGTCTTTTAAACTAACAAAAATTTGCTGGTCTTTTTTCAAAATTAATTTCTGACATTTTCATTACATATGGGATCTTTCAAAACTTAAATACTTCTTATTCTTCTTCATCCTTATCCCAAGTAAATAGCCCAGGAGTCAACTCACTTACTTTGCAAAAGAAAAAACAAGTTATAAATCCTTGTCCTGAATGAGGACTAACTGTGATGAGACTCTGAGTCTCCCACATTCAAGCCAAATGTCCTAATCACTCAAGGGTGGCTCTCCCTAAATCCATAGCTCTTCCTTAAGGTCAATTTGGTTTTGAAAAATTTCTAACAAATTAATGCTCTCCCTGTAGGTGAGTAATGTCTTACCCAAAAATTCATCTGTGGGACTATTCAGCAATATCTGAAGAGTTCAATAAAGGCCATTTTTCTACCTCTGTCCTTTGTTTCCATTCTTAGTGAAATTGTAGGTGACATTCTGTGCCTCGTATTTTCCTCACTTCAAATTAATTACCTTAGCCACATTCTAAAGAAAATCTACAAACTGGAAAAAACCTACAAACTGTGGGAACAAAGTCAGGCATGCTGCAAAAAAGATCAAAATATAACATTATCTGCACTTAAATTTTTTACTTTATTTCGATTCTGTCTGAAGTCAGCATTGAATCCCATGCTACACAAAAGCATTGCCCAGCTTTATCATTATCTTCTATGGAAAAATTAAAGGCAAGTCCAGATGGTAACATTTACTTACTCATCTATTTGGCAGACACATGTTTCCACCTCTTTCAGTGCAGCTTGTAATTTGAACAGCAATTTTTGATAGACATCTTGTGTTTCTAAGTCTTCTTCTTTTAAGAGGTACCTCAGACCATGGCCCTCTTGCTGGCCAAGAGATTGTCCTGAAGGGGCAGCCATAGTAGTAATGGTATGTTGGACGTAAATCATGGGATTCAGTTTACCTGGGAATAATTCAAAGGGATTTCATCATTATCTTTTTTTCAACATACATTTTGAAGTTAGTAAAATACCTAACAGACACTGAAATATTTTTCTGTTTAAAATTCATGTACTTATTTAATTTTGCATTTTATTTGCATTTCAAAGTCAAGCTATTTAGGAAAAAGTTACTGTGAAATTATGACTACCCATTATTATTCTGTAAAGGAAAATTAAAAATCAAAAGAAGGGTGATTTCAGCAAGACTTGTCCTCAATTTTAATATTTGGGTTATAAACCTAAACTGATTACCTTTTAAAACTCTATATCAGAAGCACTGGAAGTACCTCTTTCAAGCTCGATTGACTTACCTTGATCGGTGTTTTTATTTTCCTTTTCATGGGAAGAATGTTTTCTGCTGTCTAACTGTACGCCAAAGGCACTACCAAGGGAAGTTGAGGTCTTAGGGTAAGACACTTCCATCACATTGATATGGCAATTGGTTGGACAGAAATCACTGCTGTGAAGTGGTGAAATCTTTGACTTAGCTTGTTTGAAGGTAGGCCAAGCTCTGTTTTTTAATACTCTTGAAAACTAGAAGTAAGAAAGAAAACCAAATTTTGATTATGAGCTCTATTTGTGTCCACATGTAGCTAACAATTCTTGTGTACCTAACTAGAAAATAAAAGCTTAAAATATTTCAATCATCCTTGACTTAAGGTGTCTTGACTTTGCAATTTGCATCTTTCTCTAAAAAGGAAAGAAAAATATTTTTCATTTTACATTTTAAGGGGTTTTTTGAAGCAAATGATATTTTAAGAAGTAAATAGCTTTGTAACAGAGAGATAGAATTTATTTCCCATGGAACATAATAAAAAATTAAGTGTCTTTCTGGGGAGCAAGTCTGAAACTGCTGTACTGATCATGACATTTATAAACACCTGCCAACATTTTCAAGCCAATATTTTTCAAAAACTCATGAAATTTTTGTCTGAAGCTATAATGAAGACAAAATCAGAAAGTATGAATTCTGGATTTCCTGATCAAGAAGGAGGAAGTCCTCTTTAATGATATCTTATCCTTCTGCATTAGGAGAAGCACTGCCAGGAGTTGGAGGGAGGTGATCCTGTTCTTCTCCTCAGCATCAGTGAGGCCTCCCCTCAAGTCCTGGGTCCAAGTCTGGGCTTCACAGAAATAGACATGGACATATTGGAGAGAGCCCAGTGGAGGTGAGCCCTCTGAGATGATTCAGGGACTGGAGCATGTCTCCTGTGAGGAAAGGCTGAGAGAGCTGGGACCCTTCAGCCTGGAGAAGAGAAAGCGTAGGAGGAAACACATCAATGTATATGAATACCTGAAGGAATGGTGCAAAGAGGACAAAGCCAGGCTCTTTCCAGTGCTGTCCAGTGCCAGGACCAGAGGGAATGGGCCCAAACTTAAACACATGAGTTTCCTCTGAATGTCAGGAAACACTTTTGCACTGTGAAGGTGACTGAGCGCTGCCACAAGTTGCTTAGAGAGGGTCAGGGAAGAGAGGTCAGATCTCCCTCCTCAAAGATGGTCCTGGGCAACCACCTCTAGGTGGCCCTGCTTAAGCAGGGTTGGCTGGATAAGACCTGCAGAGGTGCATTCCAACCTCAACCATTCTTCTACTTTGAGTGACATTAGGAAGCTGATGAGTACTAGTACATAAAAACTGCAAACACCCCATTTACAGACTTTCCTAGCCCAGCACCTCTTCTCCCTCTATATCAGCTCAGCAATGAGGAATGCTTTTTATGGTCTAATTCTAATACAGTCCTTAGCCACATCTCCTTGACTCTAACTCTTAAATTTTGTGCAGTGTCTTGAATAGGCTTAGAGTTATTTGGTTTTTATGATGAGAAGATGTCAACCCAAAATGGTGAGGACTAAACTGAACACTCAGCAACTACTTCAACATCAGAATCAAGTCATGTGATCAAGCTCTTCAATTGGAAAAGAGATTTGTCTGTCACAAGTAGGATTTTTGTCAATATGTGTCATTTCCTGTGCAGTTTGTTGTGAGGGAAGAGGTTTTTTTTTGAAAGATGGAATCAGTGTTTTAATCACAATATCTCTCCAGTCAAAATATTACACAGACCTACTTCAGCTATGAACCACAGCTCATGCATAAGAATATTTTCAAAGTTAACTTGCAAAGCTTCTTCACTAATAAACATCAGTAAAAATTTGAATCAGTCAACTTTTTACTAACGCTTCAGTTGAATTAAGACACTTCTGCAAAATAAGATGTTTCAGGGACTTAAATTTCTGTTTATTTTGGTGTCATATTTCTTCAGTCTGATGAACACTTTTTGGGATAATTACATTTAAATCTTTAGATCACAAGAAGATCTGGAGGCTTACAAGAAATCCAATTATGGAGTTGTTCAAAGGCTGAAGAATGTACAAATTGTTAAGAAGGATACTAAGGACATTCAATGAGGAAAATGTTTCTGCAAGCAGTACATATTTCACATCTCAATCTCCCACACATCCTGCTCCAGAGAGACCAAATACTGGCTATGATTTAATCAGGTCATAAGTCAGGACCAAAATTCTTTTCATATATGTGTTGAGAAACATCTGGGACTCATGGCACTGGAATCGAGGTCTGTTAGGAGCAAAATGTTCTGATAATAATAATAGTAGGAACTGCAGAAATCCACAAGATTTTTATTTATAGAATTCGAACTTTCACAGTAAAACCAGGAGCCAAGCTGGGCTCATGCACTCTGAAAGTCTCCTGTAACTATGGTTACCTTTACCTTGCCAAGAAAATGACACATCTATTCCTGAAATCCATTGCATTACTAATTGTCATTAAAAGCTATAACTGTGAAACTACTGAATTTTGAGCAGATGAGATTTAAAGTGCAGTCTGTATCAAGAATATCTGCTTCTAGACAGTGTAAGAACTATGAAAACTTCCCTGAGGCTGTTTGTTTCACATCCAGCAAGCACAACAAAATTTGATTTACTGTCTTGGCCTTCTCTGTAGAGGCTATACATCACAGTCAAATTTTTCAGCTACAGAAAACATATAAATCACCTGCATGTTACTTGAACTGTAACTGTTAATATGAAAACTAATTAAGGTTTTTGTTAAAAATTATATTTTGAATTTTAACCAAATTGGAAATATGGAGGTTTGTAATTCAGGCAAACAAGGAGAGGCCAGATTTTTGCTAAAGCAGTATCAGGATTCTTTTGATGTCCCATTGACACAACTCAGTTTATTCCATTTCTTTTTAGAGAGCACCTGGAGAAGTCTGACAAGCTGCTTTCTGGCCTTCGTCCTACTGACTACTGAGCTACAGGTATTCCTAACAGTTCTCCCTACTTTCCTTTGAAAACTGAAAAATCATTATCTATTCTTTTAAATGCAGCTTCTGCAAATGTGTGAAGCTTCTGTATTCACTTTCCTTTTTCTTTGCTTATTTCTTTTCTTTTCAAATTTTTATGCCTAAACTCTCAGAACAGACCAGTTTCTAAATGTCAGAACTCAGATCCCCAAACGAGGTAAGACAGGGCAGACACTTTTTTGCAGCCATTTTGAGCCTACTTCAAAGAAATTCAGTTCCCCACAATTAGGTACCATGAGAGAGGAACCAGGAGTCTGGACGAGAAAATGAGTTTGCCATTTAAAAAATGGCAAATTGTTGATGCATTTACAACCTTAGTTGCTTAGTTAAACAACTATAGAAAAATGCACTGACAGCAACTAGATGTCATAGTCTGGGCTATTTATTCATTCACATATCATTAATTTAGATCTCAAGCATATGAAAGTCAGCACCTTCTCCATTTTTCCATGCTATTATGTTTTATTAAACCAAGTGATGCTAATAATTTACAGAGGTGTTACTATTAACAGATATGCTAGGGCGTAAAAGTTGAATAAAAAGGTTAAAAATTGGTATTTGAGTTGCACTAGAAAGAAAAAAACCAATTCTGTTGTTATTGCTACATTTTTGGTTAACATCTGCAAATTCACTAGAGTATTGGTTTAAGGCATTTACAAGAATGACGGCTCTTTGCGGAAATATGCAGTTGATTGTCTCTACAACAGAGCACAGCAAACAAGGAAGAATACAAACTACTCAAAGTCTAAAAAAGGCATAAGAAAGAGAATGGCTTGAAAACAATTGACGCAATTACTCAATTAAGGCATTCATGCTTCAAAATAGCTAAACTTTCAGCCAGTTTTGTCACTGCCATAGAGACTCTGAAGAGTTATTCAAACTGTACCACATTCCTCTGTTTCTTCCTTAAAAGACAAATATAATCAAGCTTAGGACATACAGGTCATACCTTTTTATAGCTAGAGATTCTTCTGTAGATATGCTCAATTTTCTCACTGCAAATGACACTGAATTTACTTTGAAGTTCAGTGGGGATCACATCATTTAAGGAATTGAGGCTGTTGCAATTCTGCACAAAATTTTCATCACTTTTTGCCAGTGCTTCAAGAATCTAAGATAATAAAAACAAGAAAAGTATGTTATGAAATTAAGTTGACTAATATATCCTCTTACTAATCATAATTAAATCTTATAACTAAAGCTGAAAAGCCTGATAACATTACAGAAAATGGTGCACAACAACAATGAATGAAGCTTGGGATGCAAAGAAGTTTTCTTAAATCTATTCCCTGCTAAGTTATACCCTTAAGTATTTTTGTTTGGCTTCTCATGACATTGTCTGATAATGGATTTACTACTAATTTCCTACTAATGTAATCACTATGGCTCCTCTGAAATACATTATCTGCTGTATTTACTTGATCAGCACATATTATGCAGAGCTGCTGAATTAATTCATTCATTACTTCTAGAAAACCTTTGGTTTGGAAGAATACTAACACATTGAAAAGGCATAAAAGAAAACTGAGTGATATCGTCTTGCATATTCTGCATAAGAAGTCCAGGAAATAGGGCACAGAATAAGCTGCACTGCCCAGCAAAGACTGAAGCCTTGCTATAATGGTGAGAGAAAACTAATTGAAAGGCATGCTGAAGAGATGAGGGTAGTATATAGCATTTATAGATATTTCAGTGGATCTCGGACTTTCTTTCAAGTTTTATTTGATAATTTAGAAATAAGGGAGTGGAAGACTTTGAAGATCTTTTAACTTCTTTTTTTTAGATTTAAAGGCTCAATTTATAACGACAACATAAGTGTTTTTGCCTCCTGAGCACACAATCATCCTCTAAAACATCAGAGAGATAAAGGTGACCAATTATAAGGTATCAAATGAAAGGCATATAATCATAAGAATTAAAAAAGACACAAGTTTCTCCATTGGTATTAAACACAATAAGCATCAACATACAAAAAATGCTTCATACCTTTGCAGTCAAACTGAAAAATCCCTTTGGTTCAATCATTTTTTCCAAGACATGGCACTTTATTCCAGCTGTGCTGTCGTACTCATAAACCACTCCATACTCCAGATGAACATTGTCAACAGTCAGACTCACATGATCTTTCTTCCCATCAATTATTGCCATAGTGTTAAATTTGTCAATTACCTCTAGAATAAATAAAGTAACACAAATCAGTTCACAAGTCCTGGCCATTAAATGAACTATAAAGAACACAGGCAAACATTCTAGAAAGAGGTATGTTCTGATCATTCTATTTAAACACATTCATTAAAAAACCTGGCTGAACAATATGAATATCAGAACACCAGTAGATTTATAGATGTTAAAACACGGGACTGCAAAACAGGCAGTACTCTTTCTTTACAAACAGTTATTGAAGGGAGCTAATTCAATTTCATTTATAATCCAGAGACATTAAGAAAGACCCAAAAAAAGGGAAAACTGAGTGTTTCTAAATGAAGTAGAAGAAAATCACTATGAAAACTGTCAACATTCAGAAATGAAACCACAATAACTGCATTTATGAATGCACAGTTCAAGTATTAACTGTCTCTTTAATTACAAGTTGCAGATGAATGCAGTTTCATCTAAACATTAATTGCCTGAAAATAATCTGAAGGATAGTCGTGTTTTTATTTCCCATGCAGTAATGGCTAACATATCTAGTTTGCCATAAATTATTACTAGTGGCGAAAATACATCAGGTAATGCCTAGGTTTATGTTTCTTACAAATGAAAATAAACAGATTTTCCCCAAAGTGCTCATAGACGTATTTTCCCTAAATGGGAAAGATATTAGTTTTCAAAGAATTGCATGTTAAATTTAAATGTTTAGAATATATAAGAAAACAAATCCCTATGTAAAACACATCTTATGATCTGCTCAAAATTTCCTCTCTGCAAACAAACCCACTGCCTACATTTTCCTTGTATTATAATAGCATTTTCAGCAACAACAAGATCAAACAAGCATCACATACCTTCCACTTTACAGTCAAAGGCATCGCCTCCATCATCTCCAGAGGGTTTGGTGTTTGTTTTCTGAAGATCTTCCTGTGCACTTTCAATGCTGTTGTAAACCCACTGTATAGAATCTTGCTAGAAAAACAACAAAAAATAGACAACTAGAAAAAACTTTGCAAGTATAACTGATAGCAACTATTTCATTATTTTTAAGGCCTAAGTAAAAAAAAAAAATCCAGAGAATTTTGGTGTTGTATAAAACCATTTGAAGAATTTTGGCAAGTTATTTTTTATTTCAGCATATATTGTCATGAGACAGTATGAAGTCTGTGACAGCATGACATCTATAATTTTTATGTCTCTGCCAAAAATAATTTAAGACATTTCAAATCAAATTGCAGATTTAAAAATATTTTTCCCCAAGAAATCATGGGGAAAAAACCAATTTTTGCTTTGCTAAATCTGCTGTGCATCCACACATCTGGTGGCAAAAGTTATGGAATATCAACCAAAGACGGAGAATGTCCAGTTGATCCATCACCACGTGTCACTGGCACAAAGAACCTATACTACAGCCTTCATTACTTACATTTGCCTGTACTACAATTCTTTTACTAGTGTAGTAATGTTTTTTTATTTTTTCCCCGCAGATTAGCACCCCCTGCAGCCCCCCAAAAGAAAAGAACCACAGGCTCCAAAAGTCCACCATCTTCTGTGGCTTCACGAGCACAGGAATGGTGGCTTACATGTGTCATAGAACTTTTGAAGAAGCCACATGTATGTCTTACATCTTCTACACAGTCTGTAACTCAGCCACATGTCCATCATACCCTTGTGAAAGGTCCTATCAAGCATAGCATCCCTAGATTACTCTTTGTCCCTTACACTTCAAAATAAGCTTGACAGTTAGTTAATCACTGCCTCTGCAACAGCTACAGCAGAATAAATTACATTATTATGACAAATCTGAATTCAAAAATAAATTCACAGAACTGGAAGTTAAGCAAGGATAGCAAACATTTAGGCTGTTAAAATCTTCATGCAAAGTGCCAAATACATCCAGTTATCCTTTGCTAAAATACAACAATCAGCTTCTAACTTTATTTCATTGGTAAGGTTTCTCTACGTTTCCTAGATTCATCTATGCCTTGCTTTTCACTCAATGGCATGAAATATTTTAATAAGAAAGCTTAACATTCAGAGCTCTGTGTTGATTGTTGGAAGATGCCTGTACAGAAGCTGATCAAGAAGAATGCTTCTGAAATCCACACTTCACCTCAAAGCTTGGTGCTTAGTTATGGATTCTTACAGACTTGCTTGGCAGCACTGAGACTGCCATGCCAATATCTAAAAGGAAATACTAATTACTTAACCTGGAAGTCCCTTTTCCAAAAGTTAACAACCAAACTAATGCAATATGACTCAGAGCAATGTTCTTCAAAATCATTACAGGAGAACCAACTAAGCATAAATCTGTCACATCATGATTAGTATCACTGCAAAGAAATTATAATTCCAAGAAGAAAAATCTGTTCTCAATTTTCTCTATTTAGACAAGACAGAAGATAAACACCGTCCAACAGAAATTACGCAGTTATTGACCAAAGGAATCTGAAATGAAGCTTCATGCTCCAGGCAATTAGGAAGACTTTTTACCCTGAGAAGTAAAAGATACAAGAAACAGAAAAAGATTCCCTTTCAATTATGCAATTGAGAACCACAGGAGAGATTGCAATATTCTGGGTAATTAAATGATAGGCTGTGTGCACTGTACTTACAAAATAGGAGAAATCTATAGTCATCTTCCAAATTATAATAAAAAACCCCCACCAAATTTCTGAATAGGAAATTAAATTTTAGCTGTGTATTCACCAGTGGGAATACTACCATTTATTTCAGTCTAGACAATTCTCCCATAGTTTTTGTTAATACTGCATCCTAAATGAAGTTTTCTTGTCTGTCTGAGGAACTTCAGTTATCTGTGATTTACTGAATTATGATCAGCTACTTTTTAAAACTGAAATAAATACTATGTATACGAAAAAACTTTAAGTTATTATACAAGTCGATTAAAAAACCCAAAGTAATTTTTTAATGTCAAGGCATTCACACCAGTCAACATTAATCAACGGTCTTTGGATGTCACTAATATCCATAGGAAGTCTACAGTTATATACAGAGAGAACAAAACTGCTATAATGAATTTAATTTATCTTTTATTCTAGCCAGTTTTCCTACCAGTGAACAGGACATTTTCTCTTTAGTAGAGTGCATCTTCCTTTAAAGCATAGGTGAGTTTGATCTCGATATGCCATGTAAGAATTTCAATTCTGTATTATCATTTAAACACAAACAGCCCAAGAACATTTTCATAAAGACTGTATTTATGTAACTCAGTTCTAGCTATATAATTCGTATAACTATGCCGTAGGTGTGGGAGAAGGATTCAACTCTTGATTTTAATTGGATTTTTCTCCTCAGTAAACACATACTTGAAGAGTTTGTGAAGTTAATTAATAATATTGGTTCCAGTTTATGAAAAACTTGCAGAGAATTGGAAAATTACATTATACAATCCAGCTTGGTTTGGTTTTCTTCCTAAATTTGTGTCTTGGAAGCCTGAGATTTTCTCCTTAACTAACATGACAAAGATAACAAAATTTGAATGCATTTAAAAAAAGGAAATTTTGAGTCCTTGAATATATACTTGTTCTTAAGACTGGAATGCAATGGGAACTCTGACTTTTATGGATGGAACTCCACTCTGCTCTCTGTGTAATGAAGTGTAACAAAATTCTGGAAGATCAGTTTTATGCATTTTATTCTTCTGCTGCTGAGCAGACAGAAAGCTGTGTGATTCCCTCTCCATCAAGATGAGAATATACCTCAAAATACTTTCTGCATAGGACTGCAGAAATGCTTGAAATAGATAATAAAAGCTGTCCATGATATTTATTTCAATGAAGAAACTAAGCAGATTTTGAACATCGCCATTGAGCAATCTTCAGCTTTTATACCTCAATTGGCTTCCCTTCAGTTTTATTCACCACATCTTTCCTCTCACCCCACTCAAACACAGCAGATATGTGCATAGAGATTAACACTACACTTTGACCAAAAATAGAAATCTAGAAGAAAATGTGCAAGGGCACCAAATGAGACATACCTGCATTGGCCGCCTGTACTTCCTGCAGGCTGTGACATGAGCAATAACACTTGCATGAGTCTCTTTGCTGACATTAATTCCATTCACTTTGATTATGCACTGGCCAGGGTGGAGACCCGCCGCAGCTGCCACTGTTCCTATTAATAAAAACCCACACAGTTAGCAGACTTCTTTTTCTAACCATCTCCTTTCAAGCTTACAGTCCAAAAAAAACTCTTTTTTTAAAAAATCAGAACCTGGTCTGACTGATCCTTACATATTTCCCTTGACCACAGAGTACTTCTGTAGACCAGTTGGATGCCAAGGAAATGGAGTCTGCCAGCAAATGTTTCCATAAGAGACCAGACAATTTCCTAAAGGCTGCTTTATAAAACAACAAATATTGACTAGCAATATGAAAATGTAGAAAATCCACCTCAAAGAAAAGGACTTTTAAAAGTCACTAATTACAACTTAGCCTACTTTTATATGACCCAAGCTTATGAGCTTCTTGTTTAATTCAGGTGTTTCAACTTTACATAGAAAACAGAAGTTTTCTGGCAATACATAAAGTATAAGATAAGACTCTAGTATAAGATACTAGAGTATCATGTTAATTATGAAGTGAAATAGCTAAATTCCAATGACATTTCCAAAGATATTGCTCTTTTTTTCATCTTCCCTACAAACACAATTATAGCAGAGGGCCTTAGAGCTTTAAATCAAAATCTCAAAGATAATTAAGTAGAATATCTCAAATTAAATTATCAGAGGGTGGGACAGGGGGACACACACAACTTGACACCAAAACAAAACATTCTCTTTAATCAATATAGAATATTTGGTTCCGTGACTTATTTTCACAATTGAATAACCATGTTGGGAAAATCTAGTGACTGAATAGGCACTACAAAAAGAGCTGCTGTCCCCAGGTCTTTTCAGTGCGATTCAAACTCACTCCTGAAAGACAGCCTGCTGGAGTATGACCTTAGTTCCAGCTACTTGAACGTTTGCCTCCAAATGTCTCTTGATACTGCCACAGAGGTGCCAAGGAAGTAAAAATCTACTGCCTAGAGACTGCCAGACTGGGTTGCAGAAGCTAGGGGCTGTGAAAGAAAAGGCTAGACTGAATTTGCAGGGCTGACAAATAGAAAGCTTGTCACGACTTCACGAATTGCCAGTCGAGCATATTTGACAAGGAAATAACTTGCAGAATATACATGAGCTTCCCTCATTTTAGGAATTATCACTATTAGATTAAAGCTGCATTTAAAATCTAATATAAAAGAAATGCATCGGAAATTACACTATTACCAGCTATCACATTCTCCCTTCCCCCCAAAAAGACTTAAAAATAAACATATAAATAGATCTTATTTAATATCTCTCTCAAAAAAAAACCCAAATCTCTCTTCAGAAAACCCCAAGGTCCCAATTCAGCAAAGTAAGCACATGCTTAAAATCTTCCAGGTTTAGCAAATCACACAAGCAAGCACTTGCATATTGTTGAGGCTAATCAGAATAAAGTATGTGCTTAATAAAGAATGATAGGCAGGTGCAGAAATAATTATCACATCAGCTACTAAGTTTATTAGTCTTTCTTTTGAAAATCTAATTTCTGGCACCACAACCTAGAAAAAAATATCATCAAACTCTATTCAAATCTCGCTGTATCGTAGACCAGTTCCCTTTTCATGCCTCAGTTACAAAGGCAGGAAGGGGGAAAGAGACACAACTGTCCCACAGTAACTGAAAATACAGTTAGTTTGCTCTACCATAAGCAACATGAGGCAGCAAGAAATAATGCTTCAACTTCTTTTAGTACAAGTGCACTGCTCAAAAACATCGAGTTAGGATAGCAAGGATCTGAAAATCACATCCCAAAATAGTATTTATGTGAATCATCTGCAATTGCCACTAACACTCTTGAAAAGATTTGTAAAAAGCACATTTCTTTGCAAAATGTTTTCAGAACATCGCAGAACCACACAGCCACCTAACAAATTAACACACAGGTTCCCAACAGCCATTCATTGGACAAAGTTGTATTGCAGCCTTCAGCTACTCCTTAATCTGTAAAGAATGCACAGCTTTAACTTAACTTTCCTACATTGGTATAACTACATTTAAAAAAAGAGTTGGAAGATGTATCCACGCTTACAGAGTATAAGTACACAAAACTTATATATTTGAGTTTATTTAATATAGTTTGTTACTTTGGGAAAAATAAAAAATCTAAGATGGATCACTGGACCTAATTTTGATTTATCTCAACCAAGTCATTTAGATATTAAACTTATATTTACCAGTACCACTGACAGCTCTTATGGCTTACCTCTCCCAACAGCATGGACAACAGATGGGCCAAAACCCCGGATTTGGAATCCAAGTCCATCTGCAGAGTCAGGAATCTTCACTGTCCTGATACAAACAAAGATTTAACGTGAATGTAGCAAAAAGGTAGCATTTTGTTATTCAGCAGCATGTAGGTTATAAGGGTGTAAAACTCCATGCTTTTATTCAAATCAGTTTTCAGATTTTGCAGCATTCATATTCCAAATACCGTGCACCACTGACATCAGAAATAAGCAAGCTGAAACAGCACAAACAATCTATTTCACAGGGAAATTCAATATGCTGATTATAATCAAAACACCACCACAGCTTTAAAATTCCTCCCAAACAGACTGATCTTTAGCTAAGTTGCCACAGCACAAAAACACTGAAAGCCCTGGGAAGGCAGGCAGTCCCTCCCAGCCAAGAGCACAGAGCCTGGGGACCAGAGATCACAGCAGGTCTGATCAGAGAAGCTGCAGAAGACTGCAGAACTCAAATCCATATTACACTTTAACAGAATCACAGAATGTGCTGAGTTGGAGTGAGGACCCACAAGGATCATCAAAGTCCAACTCCTGGCCTTGCACAGACACTCCAAGAGTCACACCATGTGCCTGAGAACACTGTCCAAACACTTCTTGAACTCTGTCAGGCTGACGCTGTGACCACTTCTCTGGGGAGCCTGTTCCAGTGCCCAAACACCCTCTGGGTGAAGAGCTTTTTTATAATATCCAACTTAAACCTCCCCTGACAGAATTACAGGCCTTTCCCTTGGGTCCTGTCACTGGTCAACACAGAGAAAAGATCAGTGTCTACCCCTCCTTTTCTGCTCCCAAGGAAGTTGCAGACTGCAGTGAGGTATCCTGTCATAAAAGGAAATTTTGTTTGATAAGCAGGACTTTCCTCTCATGAAGCCGTGCTGGCTGTGACCAATGACTGTGTTGATTCTCAGGTTTTTTTCAATACCTCCCAGAATAATCTTGTCCATAACTTTACCAGACACAGAAGTGAGACTGACAGGCCTGTAATTTCTCAGGTCCTCTTTCTTGCCCTTCTTGAAAACTGGGACAACATTTGCCAGCTTCCAGTCAGCTGGCACATCTTCAGATTCCCAAGACAACGCAAAAATCAAGAGAGGCTTTACAATGACATCAGCTAGCCCTCTGAGGATTCTTGGATAACCCTTATCAGGCCCCATAGATTTGTAGAGTTCCAACTGAAGCATCAGATCTCACACTATTTCAGGGTTGGCTGAAAGTTGATCATTCTCACAGTCATGGTCCTCCAGCTCAGGGCACTGAGACCCCCTTTGGACCACCACCCATGTCAAAGATGGAGGTGAAGAATAAATTAAACACCTCTACATTGTCCCTGTCCCCATCTGTGAGGTGACCATCCTGTAACAGGTCAATGTTATTTTTACATTACCTATTGCCATTAATATACTTGAAAAACTCTTTATTGTCCCCCACATTTCCGGCCAGCTTCACCCCCAATTGACCTTTGGCCACATGAATTTTCTCCCAGCGGTAGTGAGCAGCATCTCTGTATTCTTCCCACATCACTTGACTTTGCTTCCATTGGGCATACGCTTTCCTTTTCAGCTTTATTTCCAGAGAATATTCCAATTCGACCAAGCCAGTCTTCTGTCTCACCTGCTTGACTCCAACATTTTGGAATTGCCTGCTCCTGCACCCTTAGGAGGTGATGTTTAAATAGTGACCAGCACTGATGGACCCCAACAGCTGCAAAGACATTTTCACTCTGAAATAATGAATCCCGTCAGGTGTCAGTAGACAAGTTGTTGAGTAGATCATCCCGTGGTCAACAAACCCAAAATTTTTCTGCTGACACCAGCCTTGGAGCCATGCATTGACCTGATGGATCTGCCTAATCCTATTGGTATTATTCCTTGTCACCGGAAGAATCAATGAAATCAACTACTGTGCTCCTGATCCCTCTACCAATTATCCCACAGCACTGAAGTCTGCTTTGATTGCCCTCGGACTTCCCTGTTTTATTTCATCGCTGCCAGTTTGAACACCCAATAGTGGATAGTAATCAGAGGGCCCTAGCAGACTGTATTGTTTTTCAGTAATGTCCCTCATCCGAGCCCCTGGGAGACAGCAGACTTCTCTGTGAGTTGGGCCAGGTCTGCATATTGGCCCATCCATGCCCCTTAGAATGGCGTCTCCTATCACAACTACCCTTCTTTTCCTGTTAACAGAGCAGATCATGATGCAGGGTGCAGGTGGTGTCGTTTCAGGAGGCCCCACCATCCCAGAAGGATCTTCCCCCACCTCATCAGTTGTTTGGCCTTCTAGATCCAGAGCCTCATACCTGTTATAAAAGGTACCAGTCCTACTTGTCAAGTTCAGAGAAAGAGGAACCTTCTTGCTGGTACGTGCTGTGATGTGCCTCCAGCTTCATGTTTAACAGATCCCTGGCTAACAGTCCTTTGACTAATTCCCCTGGAGGGTTCTGGGTCCATCTGCTTCTTCACCACAATGGAAGTTCAAGACTCCTGGGAGTCTGAGACTGTAGCACTGCTGAAAATAATTGATCTCTCTTTTGCTCGTTCACTCAAACACTGCATAGCCACTTGACTTCTTCCTGTAGCTCCACCTGCAACGCAGCTCCTCAAACACAGCATGCTTTCTGCAAAATAACTCTTTGTAGTCCCCAGCCTCGCAAAGAGGCATCAGGTACTCCCAGCAGCCTGCGCCTCTCCTTGCTGAGTTTTCTTGAAATAACGTTTCATTGCAGTTTTTCTGAGCAGCTACAGAAAGTACTGAGTTTTGTAAAGTAAGAGTTATCCAGTGCTGGTTGTATGACTTGTAAACACACTGTGCTGCAATCCTGCCTGGTCTAAGAACAAGAGTAATAATCCTACCAACAAAAACACAATTCTGAGAATCAATATTCACATCTACTTCTTAAAATAAAGCCCTGAGTTCACCCAAAGTAAGCTAGCATACCCTCATGATATCAGCTCAGGGTCTACAAAAAGCAACACAGCTGCATTAGCCCTTATCAGACCTAGTTAGGTCATGCATAACAGTGCACTGATTTAACTTTGCAGCCTTTCCATCTAGAGCCAGCTCTGTTATTATTTCAGAGATCTTTGTCCCAAGCTCCATTTCCCATTGCAAAAGCAAACAAATTCAAATTGATGCTGAAAAGTGATTTTAAAATACATTTGGACTGTAGCAAACTTGATTTACAGGCAGTTTTGAATAAGGTAATTGCATCATTTCTTGCAGTTCTTTTTTTTACTAGTATACATAATGTTAGGCATTTGGAGATGATTATCATCAGAGGTGAGATCTGATCTTCATTGAAGTCCATATTTTTTAAAAAATACAATAATATATAGAGATTATTAAATTTTCACTTGAAACATTTTGTAAGTGTAACATCATTTAATACACTGATATATTAACTATTGATACCATCTATTTGATTGCATTCTGAAACTGCTTTGAGAACATGCTAATAACTATGAAAGACCATCACTGGCAGTTTAGGCTAAGAATTCAGGAGAGAACTGTCTTCTGTGAACTCAGTTGTGCTAGCAGCAGCTGCTGACAAAAAGCAGGGAACACTGAGAAACAAATTTGATTTCTGTGAACTCTACATTCACTAGACCATCTCTCTCAACCTTGAAATTCACCCACAGGTTCAGTCAGAAATTAAACCAACATTTGTACTAAAGAAAGGCCAAGATATGCCTTTTATGCTTTCTAAAGTCCTGTAGTCCAGGGGATTTTTTGTTATTTTTGTTTGGGGGTGGGAACAGGTGTTGTAGTATCAGTCCAGATAAGCATCTTTATGCCTTATTTATTTTTCTTAGCTCTTTTTCCTGTTCTGGGTGCCATTTTACTTCTCAAGACATCTTTGCTTATTAAGAGGAGAAACAGAACATCAATCTTCCACTTAACCAGAGTCATTCCTGAGCAAAGCACTCTGTATGCTGTATGGTAACAGAGGATGGCACCTCTTTATTCTGCAAATTTCAAATAAAAAATTACTCCTGACAAGTTTTTCTTGGTCTTCTTCTTTGTTATGCATAACCTAGAAAAAACTACATTAACTTTATATACTAATATACTATTACTAATATACTTATGCTCATTTACTTATTTACTGAACCTACCTATTAGGCCTCACCCTGTATTTCTTTTACGTAACAAAACTTGTGTTTAGGTAGGAATGGGCAAAACTGTGTACAGAAATGCATCTGTTACATAAAGATGAGGAGCTGCTTATTTCCTTCTGCTGTTTACACAACCAACACACAAGCTGAAGAGGCCCATGAGACCACAGAGTCTGACAACGCCAAACCAGCAACTAATCCCCAGACACAGGAATTTGTTTAATACTCACAGCAAGAGATAAGTGATCAAAACTGTCCATATAGTCAATGAAATTTCATTTAAACTTGCAGTACTTGCATGTATTTAAAGTGGCAGAGCTGAAGATCTAAAGTACTCATGTGATTCTTTTGCTGACTCACAAATAGGATAAAACAAAATCAAGGCAAATCAAATTGCTTGACTTTGCAAAGTCAGATCAGATACGGCATTTAAAAATTCTTTACAGTAGTGCTCTCTGAAGTTCCACTGGTCTGAAAATTCACTTCAATTGTTGTTTGTAAAATTTCCCAAAGGAATGATAACTTACTCTCGAGGTTTGGTGCTCACAAGAACCCGCAGAGGCTTTCTGCTGTTTAAACAGGCTTTCAGGAAACAATCCACTTCACTGAAGGGTCGCAGAAAAACCAGGTCGCCGTTAATGGCAAAGATTTTCTTCCCAACTTCCAAGCCTGCCATCTAGAAAATAACAACTGTTGTGTACGTGTTTGCTTTTTATAACCACTAACATTATGTTTTCTTCCGCTAGCATGCAACTCCAATAGAAAAAATTACATTCATATTTTCTTTACATTCTTTATGACTCCTTCACATATCATGCACAGGGGACTTACACCACAAAATGTTTCTAAAACTGGTTAAATTCACGTGAAGGGTAAACACTCATTCTGAAGAGAGCTAAATACAAGACCTAGTATTATTCAAGATTTTGTGACAGTACTACAATATCAATTCATTTTTCAGTAATTAACACAACAGCTTTGATTGAGCCATTTATTTTATGACAGTACTTAATTTTTCATCCACCATTTTCCAAAGGAACTAAAGCTTATTTTCATAAGGAAAGACCTAATTAATATTTTAGTAAGTGAATATTTGCTAAGTTCCAAAACAAAGAGTTTTTTAACTTTGGTCTAACAAGAAAAGCACCATTACAGTAGAACTACAGGAGTACAAAGAGTGGCTCAGGGTATGGGCAAAGTCTTAGTGCCATCTGAGAATATGGCAGAACCTGACTGCTAGAAATCACCTCATTTAACTCTGTGGCTGATTTATATTATTCATTTGCTCTGTCTATTTATAATTTAAATTTGTACTCCACCATGAGATTTAGAAAGCCTTGAAATCTAAGTCCAAGTTTTTCTCTCATGAAAGAGCATCATACTTTATCTTTACATATACAGACTCCCATGCTGCTCAGTAGAATATTAATTAACCCAAAGAGAATCTAAAGGAACAGAAAGGCTGTAATTTATTCATTCAGGGTCTCAAATTCCAGATTTTTTCTAAAGCTTGATACATCCTTTACTATGACATATATCAACCGCAACTCACAGACTAGCTCTATACCCATTTCATATTCTACCAATAATGTTTATTTCAATTATGATTAATGTCATCACTGGAATATTATAAAATGCATAAAAATAAAATGACAACTTTTATATCATCAATCAATATGACAATTTAGCTGAGCAGAAAATAAGTGTCAAAACAATATTTTAAATAAAACAAAAAACTGAAAAGAAAATGAACAAACCAATCAAAACCAACAACAACAACCACCAAAAAAAAAAGGGGGAAAAGGGAAAAAGATCCATAGGCACAGCTTTCTTGGTAAATGTTCACTGTCACCTTTTACTACTATAAACTCTCCTAAATTATGTACAAAACATACATCTGTGATCAAGTAAATACAACAGGAAAGCTAATTTATAATATACCTCAGCATTTGATCCTTTCTCCACCACTTTTATAATTGGCACCTTATTTTTATCTTCTAAACCAAAACCATAGGTTCCTTCATTAGATTTAATCTGTAAAAAAAAAATTTATATGTTGTTCAGAAAGGCGTTAATAAAAACTGAAGTATGTCTTCTTTAAACTGTCCTAACACATTGTCACTATGACCAATTTTTTTATTCATCAAAGCACACAGTGATGGTGTTTCACTCACCAGTAATGACTTTGCTATGACATTTTCCACTACTTTCAGATCATGTTTCATGAGTCTGTGCTTCATATTTGATCCTTCCATTTCTTCATCCGCATAAAAACGGAACAGCAGTGGTTCATCTTTAAATTCACTTTTCTCTAACACTGTATGACAGAAACCCACACATATTAATCTTTATTTTCTTTTTAACTTTTGAATATCATGTCGTTCATGAACCATTAAATACTGAACATGCATACACATATTGAATGCTAGCAAACTATTTTTGTGTGTGTGAATCTAGGGAAATCTTTTAACATAAACAACAATTGTTATTTGGATTCATTACAGAGAGAGAGGTATCACTAAGCTCATCTTTTCAACTACAACATCTGGATTCCACCAAGCTGAGAAAGATGTATTAGCCCGAAATAGTTTTAGTGAAAACACTAAGCACAAGGTTTCTTCCTAAAAGGGATTTTAAAACACGATTTTGAAAAGTTCTGCTGGACAGCTGCTGAAGATGCTCACCACCAAGTTCTGGCACTCTCCAGATGGTGAAGCATACTGGGTTTAGAATTAGAAACAGGTTTGCTGGGGATGTGGAAGCAAGCAGAACAGCCAATGGATGCAGTTGCGTGTTCAAAAGTCAAAGGAAAAAGAATGAACAATACCAAAGACTATGTTCTCAACCCCTTGTCTAAACAAACTGATAAAAAATATTTCTTCCTCTTTTCATTTCAGTAAATGACCTACTTCAATCCTTTCAATGAAATCTTCCCTCTGATGGTATTAAATGGGTCCTTGTTCACTTTAATTTTGGTGCGGCACATATCTCTGGTCTCCTCTCCCTTCTTTGTTCTTTGCTATCCTTATGATTTTCTCATTTTTCTCCAACCGACTTTCTCTCATTGTCACCATTTTTTTGAAGTCATGCTCCTTCATACTTTATTAATTCCCCCCAAAATCTCACATTTCTTTCCTATGTTATTTTTTATTGTCTCATCAGTGCCAACATGCACTACTTTCTTAAGACATTTTTTGCAAAGTGACAAAATTGCCCCCACTAAATCCTTTAGTGGATGAATTCCTGAGCACATGCTATAAAATTGGATATAATATAAAAGTATATAATAGCTATTTTTTTCCTTGAAGACTGTAGCATCAATCTCTTTAGTGATACAATAGAAGAACTTTCCATCTGTTCTGTAATATCTTTATCAGCCCCTGCATTTCCNTATACTACAGTGCTCTATAATTACAAATAGGAAAAGACTTCAGTAATGCATTCTCCATAAAAATTGAACATATTAGAATCTATAATCATCGAAGTTTTAAACTTTTATTTTATGGTACTAGTGCATGTTGACAGAGTGAACAGGGTACCTCTCGTTCATTTAAAATGAAACAGAATTGATGGCAGCAAATTGGTACTGACTTTTGCNCTCTCATTGTCACCATTTTTTTGAAGTCATGCTCCTTCATACTTTATTAATTCCCCCCAAAATCTCACATTTCTTTCCTATGTTATTTTTTATTGTCTCATCAGTGCCAACATGCACTACTTTCTTAAGACATTTTTTGCAAAGTGACAAAATTGCCCCCACTAAATCCTTTAGTGGATGAATTCCTGAGCACATGCTATAAAATTGGATATAATATAAAAGTATATAATAGCTATTTTTTTCCTTGAAGACTGTAGCATCAATCTCTTTAGTGATACAATAGAAGAACTTTCCATCTGTTCTGTAATATCTTTATCAGCCCCTGCATTTCCTTCCAACTGTGCAGATAACATTAAACAGAAAGTAAGCATAGCTTGTACAGAATGTATTTACTTACCATGGTGCATAAACCCATTATCACAAAGAGCTACACCAAATATCATCGCTTCCTCCCTTGTTCGGCAATCCCCCTGTGAAAACACAGTACATTTTTAAAATGTATTTTAAAATATTAACAAAATGGAAACTGTGCACAGTGGCATAATCTCACAGGGATGGCAATTGCTGTAGATTCCATTTGCCACCACCACCTTTATGTATACATTTCTAGCATATATATATATATATATATATATATATATATATATATAAACGAGT
>VXBC01011817.1:252821-303482 GCA_013399945.1 Ploceus nigricollis
ATTGAACATATTAAAATAGAATCTATAATCATCGAAGTTTTAAACTTTTATTTTATGGTACTAGTGCATGTTGACAGAGTGAACAGGATACCATGTTGTTTTCTCTCGTTCATTTAAAATGAAACAGAATTGATGGCAGCAAATTGGTACTGACTTTTGCACATCTAGTTAGTAACTTAGAGTTTCTCATTTCATTTCATTTTAAGCCATGGACAGTGTTATAAGCTGAATCACAAAGATAAGTGTCATAAAAACGTTGCAATTCAATTTCAGATAAGGAAGATAAGCACAAAAGAGATGAAAAGCACAGCTGATGACAGCTGATTTCTGTTACTTTACTAGTTTAAGAGGATTACACTACACAAAGTGTTTGTATGTTGTTCTTGATATAGCAATAGCTTTCAAATCAGAATTAAAATGCAAAACACATAAATCCAAAGGTGTCTACTTGCCTGGGCAATCAACCAATCTATGAATTTGTTAGCCATAACCACAGATTTGTAGGTTCTCAAGTGATAGTCTTTATCCCTGTTCAAAATAACACAAAACAATTTTTCAAAATCAAACAAAAGCTCAGAAGAAAGAGAAAAATACTTGTAATTTATAAGCAAGTTAGTGCAAGCATGAATTGAGCACTTAATAATGGTTGAGAAGTTTTCTCTGGAGGAAAAAATAGCAAAAAAAGTCTTTCTTGTAGACAGAAAGGAGGAGGCTGATCACAACTTATTTGGGTGATATTGTAACTGGAGTATAAAGGCAGGCGTGTTGTTCTGGGACTATTCAAATAAGGTAATGGTGTATTAGTAAAGGAGTGCACTAATATATACAGTAAGCATATAAGCATATCCATCAGGACCTAGGAGGCTCTAGAAGTCCATTTAAAAAGTTATGTTGAACAGAGTTGGCAGCTATTTAGTGTTTCAGTTATGCTTTTTGTCTTGACAGCATTTCAATCTTATCTGATTACTCTCAAAAGACCAATCTTGAAAGGATGGTTTAGGTTCCTACATTCAAAACAGTATCTTCAGGTCATGTACTTCTTCCAAATGACTCCCTCAGGATTTTCCAGTTGTACTCACCTAATTACTGGGGTAAAGAGACTGTGAAGGCGACAGTACAGTCGTACACCCTGTTAAAGAGGAAGAGGTGGTGAGTTAACCACACATTCACATCACAGACAAGAGGCAGGGACATAGTAAGGAAGCCTGCATGCTGTCAATGGATTTCATTTACATGAAAAGAAAAACACATTAGCATTACTTAGGAAACTATCAAAAAACAATTATGTCTACAATATGCAAGTATAATGACTAAAAGTTGTGTCAAATTAGATTCCATCCTACTTTGCTCTGCCTGGGACTTCAGTATTGTAGATTCCTCTAGATGCACTTTATATTAACAAGTGGAGCAAAAATTAAATTATACTGCAGCAAACATTAAATTATACTGCAGCGTAATACCCAAGTGCAGACATTTTCTACTGACTCCAAATCATGAAAAATTTGAATATTAATGATTTTAAAAGAAACTTTGGTCAATCTTTTCATTTTTGTCAGTAACATATTATGTCTAAATATCTATGTTACTATAGATTTACTGCCTAGTTAGGACACTAACAAAGGACACACAGATTTTAGAGAAATTTGAAAGCCGTTTCCTACATATATCTTCATATCTGTGAGAAGGGACTAAAAAATACAATAGACTGAATCTCAGCTTCAGGATTACCCAGAAACACAAGCAATGCATCTTGCATATGAAACCATTGAATAGCAACTATAACTACATAATAGCAAACTGTCATTTTTTATTTAAAA
The DNA here is from genome assembly GCA_013399945.1 of Ploceus nigricollis. Lineage (NCBI taxonomy): Eukaryota > Metazoa > Chordata > Aves > Passeriformes > Ploceidae > Ploceus > Ploceus nigricollis. The sequence continues at coordinate 254,639 of VXBC01011817.1, forward strand.
TGTGTAAAAATTAACCAAAAGCTTAGAAATTGAAAACTGAATTTGATTCACATAAATATAGAGTGGAAACTGTGAGGGGATATTGTTTATCCCAGCAAATCTTACATTACTTTCCAAGCAGAATCTCAGTTTCTGATATGTTCTTCCTAATAATAGCAACTATTTTATTCTGTACCTTGGAGATCACATCCTGCATCTCATTTCTGGGATAGTATGTTCCATCATCATATCGGAATCTGTACAGCATGTGTTCGGGTTTGAATTGGTGCTTATCTGTAACTAAATTAAAAAACCAAAAAAGGCATTGTTAGATGACTTTCTGAAGAAACCAAGGAGAGAGAAGGTCAGCATCATTTCTTCTAATAAGAGCCCTAAACACAGCAATAGGTAGATTTCAAACAGGGAGGCCAGGAAGCCAAACTAGATGATCTGCCCTAAGCTCCTTTATGCCACTGGTGATAATATTTCTTACAACATTTAAGTAGTACAGAAGAAAACAAACAGTTTCAAGACACGGGGCAAAGAATAAGACAGGCAGGGGACAGCATGAAAAATTAGGCACTCAAGTCTTTTTAGTCTTCAGTGCTTTTGCAGAGCTTATCAAGCAAATAGTCAAATAAGACTTATTTTGCAACTATTCATATTATTCTTCCACATTATTTTCTGTCCTCATTCTTGATGAGGCAAATCTCAGATGATTCAGTAAATATACAAACAATTCACAACACATTTGACCAGTCTTGCAGTGGGAACAAAGGAGAGAGGAACGTCTCCCTCTATATACAGCCACCTAAACGTCATAAGTGCAAGAGACTGGCAATTATTATGAAGATGTTGATAATTTATTTCCCCAAGAATCTGGGAAAAGGGATCTTAATGGGTGGACTTCCAGAGTTTCACAAGCTTCCAGCAACAAACCTCACAACTTCAAGTGTTTTGTCAAAACAGGTCATATCATAGGACACAAAGGTTCTCCTGGAAACTGCACTGCTACAAATCTTTCTGAAAAACAGCTGATCCATTTGATGGTTGAGGACAGGCTTAGGCATTATCACCATCCTAAGATAACTACTTTATTAATTACAGCTTTACTTGCAGTTGTACACTTTAATTTTGAAAGTCAATTTACATGTCATCAACTGATAAAGGAGGGTGCTGTAGTGTCTTTATTTATCAGAGTAACACACCTGAGAGAGTTAGGTAATTCTGTGCATGCTTTCCTCTAGCAAGTGATTAAGCCATCATACATAATTCTCTTCCAAAAATTTAGTTAGGCATCATAAACTTTGTATAGTGAAGTGTCTTCCGTCTACATCATTTTTCACGCCCCTTCAAGCTCCTTAGTATTTCCACACATCATCTGATACATGGACATAAAAACTGAACTTCATATATCAAGTGTCATGTGCAAGAGCAAAATAACATCTCTACCTGCATTTGATATACCTATTAACAGTAAAGCCCAGGACACTATTCCAATTGCCTTGAGCTGATGGTTATTCAAAATAATTCCTAAGCTCTTTTATGTATCCTTGCCTCTAAATACTTGAGATACAGACTACAAAATTTTCACATATAATGTCTAATCTAAGTACCTATGTGAATTTTAATGGTTGTGACCATTTAAGTGAGAAAAAAGATGTTTTCTAGCTCTATAATTAAAAAATATTCCTACTGTTGAAGAAAAATAATGTATTGCAATAGATTAATGAATAAAAAGAGTTCTTTATAACCAGCAAGTTCCAAAAATAAAAAAACACCATCAAGACAGTTTTGCCTAAAGCCAAATTATTCCTCACTCTCACAGGGATGTGCTGGGAGGGAACCAGGATGACAAAGCACCTTTCCTTTCTTGCATGCCCATGACCGACAGAGCAGGCTATGCCCTCTGAGGAACACAAGTACCATTCTGTCTCTGCAGTCCCAGCTTACCACAGTGCTCCAGAAACTAAGGGAGTAGCTCCACAGAGCTGTGACATGCTGCGTTTCAAACACTTAAGCTCACATAAAGCTGCATTACCACTAAAATAAGAAAGGCCAAGTTGTTTTGTGTGTCATTTCCAACACTGTACTCACATTTATGCTGGGATAGGTATTTATATGGCATACACTACAAAAAGGGAACTGATCAAGGTTTAAACTGGTCTTTTAATTTTTTTGCCAAGGTCATTTTAAATCAGATCATTACATCAGTCCAAGAAACCACACAGCCACATAAATACCTATTCATTTTAAAACTATCTGATATTCAGTTTATTTTTGTAACTACAAAGCTCCTTAACCCATTGAGACAAGGCTTCCATCTCTAATCAGCTGCAGCGAGTGGACAAAGTACCTCATACCATTGACTCGTATCAGTCATTTCAAATATCAGAGAATTCCACCAGGTAGCTTTAAAATAGCAGCATACAAACAGATTTTCCCCCTTACATAAATGCAGAGGGGGGAAAAAAAGGAAAAACTGTAACTTTTCTGCTTGCTAGAGTTCACACATCAGGAAGTACAACAATGTCTATCACAACATGGTTCTGTCATTGCTAGAATGAACTCCAGCACAGTGACAATAATGGCCAGCCTACTGAATATGCAAGCTTTCAACAAAGGCCTCTACAATATTTGCAATGTAAATAACAGCCAAACGTCCTTCCTCCCTTGCTCCCTCTGTGAAAACAGATGGTTCATTCAACTTTATTTTAGGAATGCTATTTTCAGTGAACTACAGCTGGATTCACTATTCAAAGTAGCATGTCTGGCTCACATTTCTATGCTCTAATATAATTACCCTTTTATCTCATGAAGTTACACAATATTCATTTAACTTTGCATTGAGAAAATCTATGGGTGTATTTAGGATATAAATTACAAGATCAGGAGAAGAATCTCTGGCAACAGAATCATTCTATTGAAAACAGTTCACTGTGTGTAGTAAACATAATAGCATCTGACATTTGAATGATGGTGGAAGAAAATGATGTAGACTGACATTAAAGAAATGACGACTACATGACTACTGATGAATAACCTTAATATTTTTCCTCCTACTCCGCATATGTTTAAAACACACCCAGCTCAGTGGCACTATGTTTCTCCCACTTTCTTTCCAGTCAAGGACACTAAAATCATTGCAGAGAACTTAAATTAAGTATTAAATTAATTGCTGGCTGGAGTACAGAAGTATTAAAATGTGTACTATCAAAGATTCCATCTAAATTTACAGCCTGGATCTATGACGGCATGGTAACTAACTTGGCAGCTTTGTTTTGAGTGACTGTACCTATAATATTCTGTAAAACACGGCTTCAAAACCAGAAGTTTCTTCGGTTTACTTATATGGTCCTGTTAGACTATACCTTGTTATTACAGCAGAGATAAGGACATGCTCTAGTAAGAGAAAAATGTTGCCAAAGCAAATTACCTGCAGAAATCAAACCTTCTTACTGGCTAAAAAATTGAACCCTTTCAGTGATACTTCTCTCCACAATAAGCTAAATGCAGAGGGTTGACTGCAAATTTCAGCATCAAAATATCAATTTTAATAACTATACAATGTAGTGAAGAGAAGGCCTAAAAATTCAAAAGATTATACTGCTGGGTTACAGATTCATCAGCTCCACTTGGAACACCTAACAGATGAGCAGGCACATTTATCAAAACAGCCAGCTGTGACTCACTGTCATGTAAAATTCTTAGTTGAACACCTTCCCTAAAATGCCTGGCCTTAATAAAGGTTAGAATCCTTACAAGCAGTGTGCTATTCTGTGTTTGCCCAGAATTTGTTTTTGCTTACAAAAGAACAGCAGTGTTTCTCTAGGTGCTTTCTCTTGATGTTGTGATCCCATCAGCATAGAGAAACTCTGGTAAAATCAGTGGAACCTTTCCCAGTAAATCTGCTATGGACATGGACAATGCCCCCATGAGGCCCCTGGAAGGATATCATGCAGATTCCACAAGCTGTCTTGTGTTAACAAGACCATCTTTTTGTCAAACAAAATTAAGTCCATTCTAGTTACAACAATTACCTTGAAAACGAGTAAGTTAAAACTAACTCTATTTACCGTGGTGAATAATGCCGTTCTCTAGTAAAGCTTGGCCAAGATTAACACCTTCTTCAGATTTATGTATCTCTCCAATTTCCAATAGCCAGGACACAAATTCACTGAAAAAACAGATACAGAAAACAAACTTTACATCTTATACCACCAGATCTACTGCATGTTCCTCTCTATTACTAGTATTACTTACTAGTCTTGTAAATGATTCTTTAGCCCAATGATCCTCAAAATGTCGTACCACCTTCAAAAAACTCACTCTTTACAGCTTTTCTATTATTTTGACATAACCACATATGGTTTCCCATTAGATGTCTTTTCTGCTCAGAATTCTTCCATGCATGCAGTTAACCTGGCATATAGTAAAGATTTTCCATGTTTTCTGGGATATCCTCAACTAGCATAGCTGCATTTGATCAGACAGACCAACATAAGGCAATCCCAGGCACTCCTACTGCACCTGCCCAGGGCAGGTATGCCATGATGGCAGAACATAACCACAGTATAAGCAGTAGGCTAGTTACTTCCAAGGTGTGTCAAACATATTGACATCCAGGGCATATATACCAAGTATATATTCATGTGCAGAAAATGCCTGGCTTCTACCAAAGCAAAGCTGATGTAATTCAGAGACATTGGATCTACAGCACATAAGATGTGCATGTTACAAATCAAAAGAAAAGTGCAACGACGTAGTGCAACCTTCACATTCATGGGGTTTAACTGGTGACCCCGGGACCAGCAGAAGCATTCTTCAAAACAGTTCACTCCAAAGACAGCACTGAAAAGAAGCCATTTGATGGTACATTTAAGTGGCTCCTTACCATGAATGTGTTCTTCATCTGCATCCAACAACTTTACTGAGGAAACCTGATTCTACCATAACTGAATCATTAATCTTAATCCTGATTTCATGTCTCTTCAACCATGTCACTTCTGACAGCGCATGAGAATCTCCCAAGTTTTATTTCCCCTTTTGAACCCAGTGGCATCTTCTCAACAACTTTTTTTGTGCAGAACACTCTATTTTATAAAAATGCTTTTCACACTTAATTTATGGTCATAAGTCTTCATACTTATCTTATGGCCAAATGAAATAAGTGATAACCCTTCTGTCTCCCAAATGATTTTGTTTTTTCATATACACATTTTAAGGGCATGTATTTCTTTTCAGTCTTCTCAAGCCATGGGCATTATAAGGCATTGTAAAGATCCTCCTGATAATTTAAACATGTAAACCTGATTTACTAACTCTGTTCCTGACCTTCAAGCAAGACGAGGACAGAAGCTGTTTTAAAAGACAAAGATTACTTAGGTGGAATAAATAAAATTTTACACCCCAAACTAGTCATTCCAGAGCCAAAATGAATTTTAAAAGTTGGGAATTATTTCTTGAGAGAAACTAATTCACTTGATGCATTTCCATATTTTCATCATGCCCTTTGCAGCCCTCTTTAATAGTCTCTGCAAGATGAGTACACATTCATAAATTTCAGGTAGACCATTTTACATTCTGGCTAAATTCTGTGAGGCAAATAGGCCTAACAGACATTACAACTGAAGTGTGGTTTCTACAGAATCCCAAAGCAGATTTAAAATGTGGGTTTAGATGGTTAGAATTCATGCTATCAAATGCATATAATACCTTCCAAGAAAGCATTTGGGGAAAGTGGTTAATTTCCTCTTCCTGTCTTTGATGAGATTCCCTTGTTTGCACATCATTTTGTACAATCTTTCTCCTTGCTCAGAGATCATCACCCAAGTGTCCTGTTCCATGCCCAGTTTTAAACCTGCCAAAAATACATTAACATTTTATGAAGTTATATTGCCATTATATTTCAGTATATTCCCTGAAACAGAAAAGCAATACTGATAATTTACATACAAAAACAAGTTAAAGAACTGGTTTTCATTATTTTCTCACGATCAAGTTAAACCATGAACACCTGATCTTCATAAAGCATAACTAAAAGATGTTTTTTCTCACAGAGAAGTTAATTTGTTAGTCTATCTACATCACCATTTATTTTGTAGTAATAACTGACATCAGTATATGAAGACTTCCAAGGGAGTAGTCATGTCTTCACAAGTGTAAAATAAAGAGCCTTGGTTTTGCACTTACCATGTGATAATAAAAAGATCTTCACTGAAAGGAATATTTTTCAAATTTCCAGTTAATAGTAGTAACAAGTTATCAGGTATACATATGCTAGCTTCACATAGATAATTCACCCCTTTTCCACAAAAGCATTCAGGCTTGGCAAGGGAGTTGGAACTAGGAGATCTTTATGGCCCCCTTCAACCCTCTGAGTAAGGGTCTGGTAATTCTTTAGTTCTGAAAATACAGCCTGAAGAAATGTGTCTGTCATGAGAAGCTAACAGTGGTACTGGGAATAGAACAAGGATTGTCTCTCACCTCCATGAACCACATAGCAGTGATGTCACACAAACAAATAAAACTTTGAGTACCCCAGGGAAAAGAAAACTTAACTAATACACTACTTCTGGAGCTTATAGGATGTTGATGCTGTTATTTGTATTGACATTTCAAGTAAGGTCATCATGGCATCATCAATCTTAAAGATGACCACCTTTGAAATAAATTTCTAACTTGCTGAATGCCTCAGGGGTTTACAGGAAAGCTGCCAAATTGACAGAAGATTTCTGCAAGAAGTTTCCAATACATCTTGATTTCCTCTAGCAAGCAAATACAATCTACAAAGTGGTCCTAGTTTATAATTTTATTACAAAAGCTGAAAACTCTGCTAAATCACTTAATTCAGAGCATTTGTTCAGCTCCTTTTTGTCCACCTCCTTTTTGCTCAGCTCCTGCTATATGGATTCCAAGTAAAAGTAGAGGTTTAGTTTCTCTCAGTCCATGGAATATCTGAGTCTTCCAACTCATTTGGTTTTTAACAATTCTGTGTTGCAATCTGAATCTATGTGTGTCTCGTCTCCTCCTTGTTTCATGGTTTTCTCCTTGGTGGTAAACACACTGAGAGCATCAGGACCTGAAAGCTTCCACAAATCATAGGATGCTAAAATCCTAAGACATGCATTGGCTTTGGGATGGCTACCTCAGACCTCCAGCTTGCCAAAGTTTAGCTCCAACTCATTTCTATTACCAGCTGCTCAGTTGATTAATGTGCAATAGTAAGAATTCATCAACATAAAATACTACTACTTACTCTTTGTGTTTCTTACCTAAAGCCTCAAGAGCCTAAGGGAGACATGAAACTTAATAGAAAAGATTTACTGAAAATGTTTTAGTCAGTTCCACACAAGGTCCTATACAGAAGCAGACAAACCTGGGGGTTTTTGCATTTGGCACCATGTCTACCACATTGCTTTTTCATTTTTTAAACATTTTTCACATTTTAAACGTGTTGAGAGTTCAGACCTCTAAAGCATCTTTTTAGCTTTTCTGCTACAAATTCCTGATGACACTACTGATTAGCCAATGCTGAGACACCCTACTTGAAACTCTGGTCCTACAACAGATTCTAGAACATCCAGTATTCAACCTTAAAAGACCAAAGAAAATAATGTCCATTTACAACAGAGGCACAAACGAACAGTTACTGCAACAGGCGATGGAAAATCTACAAAAATCAGGAAAAGAATCACAGATCTAAATACAAGGTCATATTTTCTTTCAATATCAAGGCTCCAAATAGCATTACTAATTAGGATATTTGGGCTTTCAAATGAAACTAACTCCAGAAAATGAGGATGCATCATCTTTCCCTGCTTCTACTTTGTGCTGGGTTCACCTTGAACACATGAAGTTATTCAAGGTCACATTTGAGATCAGGATTATATTTCATCCAAGTATTATTCCACCTTAATTCAGTTACTCAGAAAGATAGTGGTTTTCCAAAGGTGATTGGAAATGGTGATTACTTTCTTGGGTAGGAGGCAATACATCCAAGATGGAGTTGTGAATGTGTTGCGATCCTTTTCAGTTTGGATCATCTGCATTAAGATCCAACACAAAAAGCCTCCTCATTTCGGTGATTCAAATGGCCAGTTCACAAAGGAAATCAGTGCATACAAATCCCACAAGGCATTTAGGATAGACCCTTAGATACCACAAACCACGATAATACACAGGTCTCAATGAATTTATGACAACTTACACTGGTTGAGAATAAGCTCTAAAATCACAGATGAAATCATCTCCCATTTCTTAAACATCATCTACTACCAGTATATATGATTCAAGACATTATGCCCTTCCCAGTACAAGTTTGATTCATTTTTCCCAGACTGGTATTCATAAATCTTCAGCTGAACCTGACACGACAAGTTTGCCTACCAGCTGGTTTTGCTTTATATCTCAACATAAAAATACAGTGTGGCTTTCTGGCAGAGCAACACAAGGAAGTTTATCGACCTACCTTTTCTTCTCTCTCGCTCTTTCAAAATAGCTTCCAGCCATTCTTGCTTCTCTTCAGGGGTTTTTGCCATGCATACAAACCATTTATTCTTTGCCGTGTTGTGGATCTTCCAGCCATTAATAACAGTGTGGCCACTGCTGTGGTAGTCAGCTGGGAATAGATAAAACTGCTTAAAGAGCACCAATTCTTTAAAAAAGCAATAGCAATAATTGCTACAATTACTAAAAACTTATCACCACATATAAAAGCCCAGAAAATACAGAAGAATAAAAATTAATTTAAAGTTATCTGTGCCACTGTGAACCATGTTATAATTTAATAAACTGTAGTTTTAATTTTAGTAAATAGTGTCCTTTGTAAAGTGTAACAGAGATTTGCCTAGCATATGGAAGAAGGTATAAAGTTGGCACTAAAACAGGCAGAGTCTTATTAAAAGAAAAGATAACGGTACTTTGGAGTACTTTTGTGTTAAACTGTAATAAATAATTCCTTAAACAAGCAGCATTGAACTTTTGCCCCTTAAATTCTTCAGAGTTGCTGTGCTGATTGTCTGATTTACTATTAAATGTAAAAAAGGACTAAATATGCAGGGGGGGAAATACAATTTCAATTTCACAAGTAATTAAAGCGCAGATATTTGGTGAATCTTTACTGGTTACCTGAATAAGCAAATATCTACCCTTACTAGTTTAAACAAACTGGAATATAATAAAGACGTTTCTGATCTAAAACCAAATGCATAATTCCTGAAATATGTTCCTAACAGCCTCATGTTTGATAGGCACATTATGAGAGGTAAGGGTTGCTGATGTTCTCAGATGATTACAACTCCTGACACATAACATGTAAAATTATCTGTGCTATAGAAATCAAATTATTTACTATTTATTACTCTATATATACTTCTATAGCAATTGATTTTACCATGCTAGTCCATAAATCTCACTCAGAAATTCCAAAACTAATCCCCTAACTATCTTTCACTAGGATTACATAAATTTCCTGGGGGAAAAATTGTGAGGGATAAATGCCTTATGATAAGAAATAATCTTTTTTTCATAAAACACAGACTAAAAAACTAGAGCTATCAACTACAATACAAAACACTAAGAAAAATCAAAGGTCAATATTTTCTCACCACAAACTTTCATTAAGCAGCAAAAAAGTCCTACGGCCAACCCTGAACTAGTGCAATAACTATGCAGCTTTTCATTTAGTAAATACTTTTTCAGCCCTATTTTGTATGATGAGATGAAATTTTCTGAAACTGAAACCCTTGCTGAAATGCTTGCTAAGATTTATCATAAATCTCAGCAGACATGCTAGTATCCTTTCAATAACTTTGCATTTTAATTAGATGGAAAGCAGCCAAGCTTTGTGTACTGGGCTGGGAAATGTCAGGAACTACTAGAAAATCATGAGACTGATGGCTAATTTCTAAACCAACAAAACTTTCTAGTACTCAAAGCACGTAAAAAAGTGCAACCAAGTCTATGACAGGGGAAAAAATGAAGTTATTTTTCCAACATCATGTTTATGCCACTCAGCTATTTATCATATTTTTATTTGCATAGCCTATGCATAGTATCCTTTGTTTCTTTAAAAACATTGTTTCTTGAAAATTACCCATCATACTATTCTTACACTCTTACAAAATCAGACCCAAAAGTCAAGGACAAGAAATAAGTCTCAGACAGAAACTCTCAACTGACAGACTGCAGGCCCTTGGGGATCAGAGGCAGAAGCACTACTGAAGGAAGTAAAGGTGAGGTTCCTTTGTTTATTTATTAAGTTAGAGGTAAATACATATAAAAATACAGGGTCATAATTTTCCTGTGGTCTTTGTTACTGTCTATCATCACAAGACACATTGTGTAGGGAAATGATTACTGGTTCACTGAACCACAGCAGTTAAAATTGCGGCCAAAAAAACAAAAATGAGGGCTCAGAGTCACAAATGGATTCAGATTGCCCCACTTTGGACAAAAATTTGGTGTCAGCTTAGTAGCTCAGTTCAGAAAAAAAAATGGTGTGCCCAGACACTTGAATCTCTCAATATAGAGATGACTTTTTAAATATGCAGCTTCCTTGGCATCTGAGGATTTGTAACTGCAGGGCCAGGAGCACCCCGGCTGTTTGACCACACTCACCTCATTCCAGAACAAACTCACAGAATTCTGGGAAAGGCCCAATCACCAAGGTAGGTATTATGACTGCCTAATGTATACAGAGGGCACTGAACTCAGGTGGACAAAAATGTGCAGCAGTTGTCCAGCTTTGCTAACTCATTGCTGTGATGCCCACTTGGACTTCAGCCTCTGTCTCCAACTGCAACACATCTGCTTTCTCCTTTGCTCTTCACTCTCCCCATGAAGGGGAGCAATTCCTACAGTTCTCCAAGGCTCCCATGAGCAATTTGTTCTCTCCAACACACCCAACGTCCATAGTCAAGAGCACTTCAGCGTTACACTCTCATCCCATATAAACTCCACCTTCTTTGACCTGGCTATTGGGAAAATCTAGTCAAGAGCTGCTGGCCAGCGAGGAGGTATGCATGTCCTGACTGCTCAGCTGCTCTGCACATCTGCACACTCTTCACATCAATGCAATCACAGCTGGCAGCCAGGCTAAACAAATAATTTGCAAACCTGACATAATGGTTACAGAAGGAAGAAGAGCATGAGACTGCTGTTTGCTCCATGCAAAGTCTGAACGAGCAGGATCAACAAATCATTAAACCTACAACTTGCCTAGGAAAGGTGATGAAAGATGACATCATCTTTTAATGTGACTTGGTAATACATTAAAGCTTGTAATTTGAACTGCAATATCTTGTTCAAAATTCAAGACTCATATCTCTGAGTTATGCACAAGAAGCAATTTGTTGCAGCCATATACACAAGAATTTTCTAGTTCCCTTAAAAAAAATAAATAGAAGTCTCTGTACTAAAGTACTTTTAAGTTTCTTAGAGGTTCTTAGGAGCATCAATGCTCAGAAACACCATGGAAATAATTGCTGCACAGTATCAGCTGCCACCCTCCATGTGTTCTTTTTGATGGAGTTTCCAGCTACTTTTATCATGTTGTGGTTTTTTTCTATATCATGCCTCAGTTCAAGACTAGAGAGGACAGAACCACTATACTAGAAGCAAACATAAATCTGGTATTTCCTAAGTCTCAAGTGCTTTTCTTCATAAACTATCATTCATTTAATGGCTGATGAATATCTTTAGAAATGTATTTTTCTCTCAAAAGTGAATTTTAGAAACTGGTAGAGAAAAAAAGAACACGATTACCATAAAACCACCTTTCTAATATTTGCAAGTGGCTGTGTAGCCACATTATTTTAAGATCATAAATAGTCTGCCCTGATAAGTAATATGCATTCCACTTTAATCAGTGCAATCAAGAAAAGCAGAGTGCTTCATGGTGCTGAAACAAAAAAAGAAAGCTGACACCAACTGTACTGTTCAGCCAAGGCCTAATTTCATCAAAGAAAAATTGCTTTTCAGAAAAAGCTTTGTTAATTTCTGTAGGCATGTCATTAGCATGATAATAAAGCACACTGGGAATCTGTTTTGCTATTTCTATGCTTCTACTCACAAACAACGAAGATTACATTCCTACATCTATCAGTGCTGAGAGCAAACACTCTCAGTTGTCCTGTTCCCTGGAGCTCCACGGTTCCTTATATAAAGTGAGCAGGGGATCCCAAAATCTGCAGTAAGGAACTGTGGAAGTATCATCTAGACTCAATAGTCTTTAATGTCTTTAAAGAGATCCATCTGGAGTGCATGACAAAGAATTCTGCACAGATATGAAAATATAAGCACTCTGCACCCAGAGCTTCCACCCTAAATTAGGAATTACAGAAATTGATAGGTAATAGATGATTAAAGAGAATAAAATAATACAATACCAAAAAAAGCACATGCAAAGCTAATTTGAGTGACACTAGGACAACCATATTACTCCTCTTGGGAACACAATGAGACAAAAAGAAAACAGCAGAATAGTAGTGGGTTACAGCTCAAACACGGATGACTGCAGGGGACGAGAAACAAGACATCTGGGTGTAACAAATGAGAACAGTAAAGAAAGCAGGACAGACAAAGGTTAAAGAAGAACATAATGATCTCAGTGAAAGAAAAAATATCTGTGTGAAGAGAGGGAACACAGAAGTCTCACAAGGAAGGAAAAGAGCAGGTAGAGTTAAATAAAAAAAGGGGAGGGTGACAAGAAAAAGGCAGAAAAATGTCACAGGCCAGGGAATCAACACAGAGATTTCCACATTTCAAAGAGAAACACAGAAAGGAGGGATGAAATAGCAGTAATTGCAAGGAAAAATAAATCTTAGGATATTGGATAAACTGAAATGGGAAAAGCAGAAAATGTGGTGATAAGGAAAAAATGCAGGTAAAAAGAATCATAAAGCAGTCTGGGTTGGAAATAACCTGCAATGAGCAGGGACATTTTCAGCTAGATCAGGTTGCTCAGAGCTCCATCCAACCTGACTTCGAATGCTTCCAGAGACTGAGCAACCACCAACTCTAATAACTTAGAAATCAGACTAACCAAACTATTAATGATGCTGCAGAAGTGTGGAAAGGAGTATGGATTCTGGAAATATTGTGTATATAGATGTGACAAGAACTGATATGGCTCAGGAGAGCAAGGGGGAAGGAAGCATGAACCCTCCAGGACTGGGTACAAGGCTATAGGAAATGGGGACAGTAGCAAAATCTCCTGGGGCTGAAGGAAATTAGACAACTGGTGTCTGCATAGAGGAAGACTATTTGTGCTTAGCCACATTATAATTGAAGATTCATTGAGGAAGAAAACAAATAGGCAGGAAGGAAAATGAACAGTGTAAAAAAGTCCAAGGACTGAATGGCTAGAACAAGTAAATGAAGAAAAGTAGGACAGATAGAGGATCAAAGAAACATTTCCTAACGCCAACTCTAAATGCATAACAATATGTGGGCAGGAGTCAGTTAAAGATGAATAGCTACAGAATTCTTGGAATATTTATCAGGAAGAAGATGGTGGGTATAATCCTCTGGACACAGTAATGTTAACACTTAAAAGCAAAAGATGCTGTCTTAGAAAGTGATATGATGCAAACAGGGAAACTGCATTTTATTTCTAAAGCACATTTAGGAAGATGAAAGAAAATAAATGAAAGGAAGTCAAACAGTACATGGCAGGAAAGACTGAAATAATCAACTCTCATTTTTGCATAAACAAAACCTGAGATTTTATACAAATAAAGCTAAACGTTGGGTGGTGATACAGGCTGGAAAAGGGGAACAGCAGGGTAAAGAATATTGAATAAAATATATTCAACTCAAAGAGACTTGGAGAAATTCACTGCAGTGTACCCATAGATAGCTTGAAATCACTAACTAAATCAGTGGGCCTGGTGAAGGACATAACCCAAAACAGATGTCAAGGAATTCTTACAAAAAACGTCTGATAAGCAAAGACAATTAATCAAATGTGACACCACGGTGCTCTACCTTATGTTCAGCATTTTTCACCATTTTTATCAATAGCTTAAATTGTTCAGTGGTAACATTGTCCATGGAGCCAAGTCAAGAATCATTGCAAGAGCTTTGGGGAACAAGATGTGAATTCTGCATACTTAACAAATTGTACAAATGGCAAGATAAAACTCAGTAAGAAAAGAAAGTAATTATCAGTTCTACTCTCAGACATTAATACAGTATAAAATATAATGGGATAGGCACCAGTACTGCACAAAACACTTCTCTCTGGTATTCTGGAACATAAATGAGAAGACTGAAAAATAATGCTCTCAGAAAAGCCAAACAATCCTGGAATTAGTAGCAGACATCCCACGCTGCAGCACTACAGTAATTATTCTGGCACTGGTAAAATTTCAGCTCTAGACACTTCAGTCATTAATTCTGAGCATTTATTAATGTAATTTCTTTATAAAATAGAATGTGAATGACAAAAGACAGAAGCAAACTGATCAAAAAACAAATTCCAAAGGTCAAAAATAAAATTATAAAATAAGAAATAATAAAATAAAAACACAACACATGAATAAAGGTTGAAAGACTGTAAAATATGAGGTGGAGGAAAGAGACAGCAGTCTTCCAATAAACTATTTTGTTGCAATAAGAACAATAGTCAATTGTTCATCCAAGTTAATTCTACTGTCTACTCTGTAAAACAAGAAGTGAGCAAACTATTTTGAACACAAGGAACTCAAGAACATAAAAAAATATTTTAATTTTAAAGAAATATTCAATTGCTATGAAGTTGACTTAGAAGCAAATTCATTGTTATTAATGCCCAATTTTAGAACAAAATTACATTGAGAAATGCTTGGAATCTGTAGTAGAGGACAAACCTAACACCATTTTAAAATATCAGGAGAAGCAATATATAACTCACAGAAATTCCCTCCAGACTTATATATTTGCAATGCCACTGCAAGTTTCACATATTGCTTTTTTTTTAGCTTTACATTAAAAAAGCCCAAAATATTTCAATTGCAAGAAAAAGTAATTATTGTTAGGCTCAAAGGTTAAACTCAAGTTTCTAAAACAAAAATTGACATGTCTAGGAATACTTTGGGTTTTCACTTTGCTAATGTATGTCAGGAAGATTTCAAGTAATCTTATGGATTATATCCCTAAAGATGTTTGTAAAAATCCTTCCTTATGTTACAATTTCGGCATTTATAGTGTTTCATCCCAACAGAGGCAGGTTTTCCACTTGCTGTTATAAATATACCATGTACCTAAGGATAAGTTCTTTAAGAGTGCTGGAATGCTGTAAAGTGAGGTTAAATATGTAATTTCAGTTGAGCAATAAATGTCACCTTATTTTATTACTTTGTTCATGTAAGCATAAAATACTCATCTATGGCTGCCCAGCTCATAATGGATGAAAGCAATGATGGGTCACAGAAGCAGAATTTTTATATTAACAGATAGTGTTTTTAAAGCAGCGTCTTCCTCTTTCTTTCTAAATGTAAGGAGCACCCTCCATTCTCAAAGAAATTACGGAGCTGCATTTGATTTCATCACATCAAAAGACAGCTCTGGAAATGAGCCACACAAATATACTCACCTGTTCCATCATCTACGTTCTCCACTTCCATCACTTCTGTGTTTATTCTGCCCCGGAAAAGGTAACGGTGGCCATCTGTAGATGCTTTGCTGTTCTTCAATCGCCTGAAAAAAAAATGTGCAGAAGAGCACATCATCCACTCTCTTCTTCTATGTTTCTATATTGCTACCTTAACATGCACCATTTAGAGACCACTGTAAGGATCACAACAGCTTAACACCTGTGCAATTGAGCTGTGGAAACCACTGCTGAATGGGACACTGCTGATGGAAATGCAAAGATGCTACGGCTGGTAAGAGTCAGCTGCAAACTCCTGCCTGAATGAGAGCTCATCAGGAAAGTCTCACTCTGTAAAAGCTCTGCTCCAACACTTTGGTACCTATATGCTGTTTTCTGCCACCAAAGACAAAAAAAGGAGAGCCTTTCCTCCTAGCTGATGTGGTCTCCCTGTCAGTCTAGAAATTCAGCATGGGGGTAGTGTGACTGAAAATAATTAAATGCAAACATCTTTGGATAGAAATCTTGACCTAGGTATGTTAGCATCATAAGTGGGATTTATGTAGGGAAGAATGAAGACAGCATCTTTCCTTCCTAACATAAGTGTTAACCAAGAATTGTAACTAAGGATTGCTGAAGTCTGTGGCAGTTTCACTGCATTATGTTCCAAAGCACTTTGCATTGCTGTAACTGTTCCCAGTGAAGCCAATGCCTTTGGAGAAACCCAGTTCTAGACAGCTTTTCACACCTCAGATAAGCCAGGGATCATTGTCTATCCACTTTTTCCTATGATGATAATTAATACTGTATATCAAACAAAGGACAGCTCCTAAGAATTAAGGATCTCCTGAATTCTGATCTTCATTCACTCCAAAGAGGTACTAATTTTCAGAAAATTACCTGTCTTGGAATCATTATTTCATTACTGTCTTATGAGTAACTCTACTACACCATAGATTTATTATTCAAAAATTGAGTAATACATTAAAAATACAAAGAAAGCATAAAAGCAAAACCAGCATAAAGCATAAAGTTTCAGTATTATATGTTTTTTCTTTCCAAGATGAGTAAACCCAATAGCTCTACTGAATTTTAAAACTGTAAACCCAAATATAGCATTCCATGTTTACACAATTCTGCCACAAAAGGATGGTTAAAAATTACATAAAAATATCTCATTCCATAAAGGCAAGGCAATTTTTGTAAAATTACCAAAATACAATTTCTCTCTTTACGTACTTGCCAAACAATCTTTAAAGTCTCTTGCAGGAAATAATTTTTCATCTTAAACTTTGAAATTATATTCTAAATTGAGTTACTCCTATACCTGCAGAGATACGACCATGGTACCAGCCAGGGACATGATTGCTTGAAACTAAAGAAACCACAGATGACCTTGCATGCATTTTGAGATTTTCATCCAATAGTGCATTTTAGTGAGAATATGGCTACAAAAATATGCAACTTAGTGGAGGACAGCTGAAAAGTTACTATGTAACCAGGAACTTATTTTGCAATTGCTGGACAATAAACTACAACAAATATCAGAAATTTTTAAAAGAAGATGTATCATGTATCCAGGAATCTATCAAATATCTACCCAGTCATATGTATTTAGTGGCTACTCTAAAACAACTTCTGGATTAAAGAGATAAATTTGAGCAGCAAGAGGGATATATGTACATAGGAGAATGCTTATTTCTCACAACATTATCTACAGAAGCTTGTTGCTGAACTAAGGAATTGCTCTTTGGAATGCAGCAAGCAGCAGCTTTCTGGCTGTTTTCCCTGATTACAAATATAAGGCATTAAACTCTTGAATCTCTAGAGACTTATTTTATTGCACAAGCTACAATACTAATCTGTTTGAACTAAAAATTCAGATGGTTTACACTTCCTAGAAGAGAGTGAGGCTATCACATATAACCTGCTGTGGAAGGCTGACAAAACAGATTCTTTTTCCCCACACTTCACCACTAGGATTCTGCATCCATATAAATTTTTCCAATTGTTTGAATTAAATAATTCTCCTTCATTGATAAGTTTCTTCTAAAAATGCTAACTTTTATGCTATGGTTCTTACGGAACAACATATTCATGATTAACTCTACACATTCTTTTTGAAAGTAATCATTTACCTGTGCTTTTTTTTGCAGTAGACCAGAAGATTATCAAAAAGAAAAAATATCCTCTCTTGGATATTTCCTGCTGAAATTTTCAGTAGTAGTCCACTTCGCAGCATTTCTGTACATGTGTCTGTGATGTTGGACCCCTAGAATTGAGTGGAAAGAGATTACTCTTTTAGTAAGAACTGAAGTACTTTGCATCAACTAAGGAAAAGTTTCTTATACAAACTCACAAGTATAACAATTCTCTGGAAAGAACAAGCCATGGTAATTTATTGCATTGTAATTATGTAATAATCTGTAATGATGTTTAACACTAGCTTTGTGCATAGATACAGTTTAATCACAAAACGTTTCCAAACTATATTACTTTTGTGCAAAGACCTCTCCTGAAAATCAGGCCAACTTTATCCAATAACTCCTATCCTCAGTGACTTTATTCAGAAATGTCTGAAAATGGGGCTTTACAAGACATGATCTATGCCATTATCATATGCCATAATTGGAAGCTGAAGCAACCTGGGACTTGAACATCACTAAAGGTAGATACTTCTACACTAGATTAGGCTACACACAGAAACAAAAATTAAAAACCAACAAGATATAAAACTTGGGCAAAGGCAAGAGTGGCATGTACAGCTAGGACTGTCTAGTATACTTCCTCCCAACCTACTCCAAAGACATCAAAATTTTGGTAAGGTTTAGATGTTTGGGATTAAACTTCCCATGCCTCATTTTTGCTTCAAGACAGGTCATTCATGTGAAAAGGTCGTCAGGCATTTTAAAAAATTAATGAAAGAGAAGTAACTTTAACAAAGGAAAATATTTTCCAAAAAAAATTATATGAAAAATTCATGGTACTTCTATGTCTTGCAAAGAGAAATTTACCTCTCAAGGAAGCCTACCTTGAATTCTGAGGTGCATTTTGCTAGTCTGAAAAGTCATGCTCCTGTGGGACAGAGCTGCTGTCCATGTGCATGTCCATCCAGACACGCAATCCTATTGATAATTTTATTATCTATTTTGTTGGCTGTATTAAGCATACACCCAGGGTTTGAAGAGTTTCCTGACCTGAGCGAGTCAAAGCCAGCTTGGAAAACCTGCAAAAGCCAGGACTCTCCTGTCATCTACACATGTTCTGAATGGTTTAGGCATGTGATAGCTGTAGTTACTTCCTCTTCTTGATCTAACCACAGTAGTCCAAAGAAAAATGGATTCAATTAAGAGCCAAGAAACGATCACGCATTCTGCTCTCACAGTTCTTCATCCTACTGTCCATCCTTTGTATGTCACAGCTGTGAATATTGAGCAATAGCTCAGACTATCCTAAGGAGAATGCAGTCTGTTTACAGAGATAAGTGAGATTGCACAACAATCACGCTGAACACAATCCAGGTCTCTAAGCAAAGCCACTTCAGGATCTGTATTAACTAACCACTACTGCTTCCATTCAGGATCAAGTGGTCAAACAAGTCAAAGATGGATGTCACCTATAGCCACTACAGCATATTTCCCTTCCTAAGACAGCATCAGTACCAGCATGCTAATTTTATAGTTTTATTCAAAATCAAACACTGAAACATTTTAAAAGCACACTCAGTGATATAAATTAGGCATAAATTAGGGCTGTGTGTAATGCTTGTTGACTATAATTACAGAAAAACAGGTCACATTTTTCCATTCCATTTCATTGCTTTTGTGTATTAAAGAGTAAACAATATCTTATTCTGTGTTTCAAATTTGCTGGAATAGTACTTACTAACAATTTGCATTTTAAAAGGTTGGATACTTTCTAAAGAGTCTTGGTTTGTTTTTACACAAAACTTCAACTTGGCAGAAAAATAGTCATTTTTTGTAAGGAAGCCAAAAAATATCAGCTTAAGGCTTCAGAATTGTACAAGAAGTTTCAGCTTTCTAAAAAATGATTAAATTCTTTTCATAGAAAGGATTTTATAAAAAATTTTGGTTTTTCTTATTGAAGAATTTCATTTTCAGTACAGAAAAACACAACCTTTTCCCAACAGTCCTAACAAGATCTGCTACGGTGCCAGCATCTTGTCATAAAATAACACATTTAACACATATTTTATTATAATATTTTTATATAATTCAGGCTGCCTGACTTATTTACAATTGCCTCATTCATGATTCAATTTTAATGTGACAGTAGGGTTGTCTGTCCAACATTACTGCACTTTGTTATGCCCCTAATATTCTTCCCTTTGTAAAATATACTGCTAGGTGACAAAAACAAGGTTCTAGAGATACTTTTTTCCCTCTGAGACATTTCATCCAGAGACAACAGTGTTAATGTCGCTTCTCAGATACCTTCTGACAAGATCACAACCCATGCTGGTGTGATCGCAGGTCAGTGAATTTTGTTTAGGGCTGTTTTATTTTCTCAAGTCCAAAGGAATAAGAAAACAGGATCAGAAGCCACATCTTGTTGTCCTACATAACACTGCAAGTGCAGAAAAATCCCATCACTCCCCTGCCTATATAATACTTAGGACTTGCCTGTTTCTAGACTTTAGGTGGGCATGGAACTGAAATGGAGAGAAATGGAAGGGCACATTATATGAAAGCACTGTTGTTTCCACATCTGGGGTGAGCATGGCTCTCCACCACATCCCTTAGAGATGAAAAACATGCCTGAGGAAGGATGAAGCAGAGAGCACACACAAGCACTGCCATATCTACCATCCAATTCAAAGGGCGGACAACCATAACAAGTTTTCATGAAGGATGGAACCACACCTTAACCCTCCCATGGGTTCTCAGCAGGAACACCAAGCTACAGTTGATATCCAGCCCAGTAGGACAATTCACTTATCCAGCTCCAAGCTGTCCCCCTCATGAAGGAAGGGTCAAGGCTGCAGTAACATGAGTGGTCACCCTCATCCCAGAAGCAGGTGAGACTTTCTGCTGCAAGATAAAACTGAACTACACTACCTACAATATTTTTGGAACAAGTATTACTAAAACCTTCTGATACAAATGTGTTTTCATTAAGCGTTTGCACAGAAACTACCACAGGAATTTCCAGTATGAGCAACTTGAACTAAAAAAGCAATTTGCTGTTTCAAAGTTTTCACGGACGCTTAAACTCAGTGCTTCTAAGAGGAGATGATAGAGTTGTTCAACCTAAATGTAAAATCACTACTACTATGCTATTCATGCTTCTGTATATTTAAAGTACCTGCAAGTAGAAATCATGGGCTACTTTCAGTGAAACCAGTGTTTTTGTAATCTGTCAATTTGAAAATGACATGTATTGTAGAAACAAACCTATTTTAATCATCTTCCAACAAATCATATAAATAATTCAGTTGGGGGAAAAGACTACCTGCAAGGCAGGCTTATACTGTGCATCTAGACTAATTTTACCTCCATCTGTCCTACTGGGTCACTAAAGACTGTACAGCAATCCTCTTCTGTGGGTAGCACCCCAACCAAATACTCTGTTCCCTTTGAGGATAGCTGGTATGGAAATTAAAAGCCCATAAAATTTTGGAGCCTGCAGGCTAATTAGGTATAACTGGCTTCTGATAACCTTTGGCTGTCAGTCAGACACCTATGATTCTAACTAAGGAGACAGCTCAGGCGAGAGATCTGAAATGTGGGCTACCATGACCATAACAAAAAATAAAAGCACTGGAAGGAGAGAGACTATATCTCAGGTAAAATATTACTTCATGATATTGAATCACATCAACAAGTAATATTTGGAATGGAAAGGAACAGAATACCCTATGCTACTACTGTCACTAAGTTGGCCTATGACTCATACTGGGTTGTTCAGCTTCCAGCTTACAACAAATGCAACAATTTTATTTTTTCTTCTCTCATTGAAACATCCACACAAATTTTACTGAGAGACTTCTTGAGCTGCTGAGCCATTCTCCAACTGAGACAGCCACCTACACAAGTTCTGAATTCAGGCCAATAAATTAAACCACTTAGGAAATTAAGTGAGAAAGTCATTATATTCAAAATCATCTTTCTTGAAAGAGATGTTCCATTTTTTTCCATGAATCTGTATTTTTATCATAATAAACACAAGCTTCATTTTATGACAATTAAGTATAGGAATTCGAGTCATGCTTTGATCAGATGCTAAAAATAGTCTTTATTTTTTTCCCGTTCCTTCTAGTTGGGGCCAAGCAATGTGCTAAGCATTTCCTTCTGGAAGGAAATCTCCAACAAGTTTGCCTCTTTGTTTTCAGCATTGCAGAAAACCAGATGTTTATTTAATTAAATCCACTCTCAAACATTGCATTTGGGAACTTTTTTTTCTGTAGTTGTTGTTGGGAGTCCTTCAAAATACTGTTAGCTTATACACATGCCCTGGAATTCTAACCATTTCAAGGACTAACCTTCTACTATGCCTGAAAAAGATACACATCTTAAGATCAAGGCAATTTTGCCAGACTGTGCAACCTATGGTTGCCATATGATATCAAACCCGATCAGCTAAAATACAATAAACACCACATAACTCTACTGGAAACTGCTGTCCTACTTTAAGACAACAGCACTTTTTCAGAGTTCAAACACAGGTGAAATCCTAAAACGAAATCTAGGAAGAGGGGAGGTGGAAAAAATAAAACAAAAAACCAAAAAACCAACTGACCAAGGCTGGTAGGAAATTACTTTGTTACAGTATAGAGAATACATTCTGAGCACAGGGAGAATAAGTCTGTTTCAAATGCTTATGTCCATATTGTTACCATGCCTTCTTTATTGTTACCTTTGCTCGTTAACACATTTCCAAAAGTAACCATATTTCCTACCAGATGTTTCACCTAGAATTCAGGAGAAACTTAATGCAGGAAAGTGAATTCCCTGTTCAAGGATAGAGGTTTGAGAACAGTAAGTTCTTAACCAACTTATATGACTAATAATGCATTGAGTTAATAATACTGTAACTTTATACTTGAGTGCGTTCATTAAGAAGGATTTGACAAATATCTGTGACTCAGACATTGGAAGCAGGTAGAAGAATTTTAATCACTGTAGTGCAGTAGAAAATTTAATTGAAAAGTTAAAAATAATAGAAGGAATAAAGTGGTGATAGACAATAAGGATTATTTAGGAAATTTCCTTGCCATAAAGTATTGAGCGCTTAACTTGCTATTGCTCCTATCATGAGGTTACCACATAAACATTTAAATGCTCAGATACACTAACCATCTCAAGTTACTGCTGATGACAGCAACTTCAAGTTAATTACAAGAAGAAACATTTTCACTGAGTCTAAAGAAGGAGCTGTTAAGTGACGGCAACTAGACCTCTTCTCAATTCGAACATTTAGAATTTTACTTTATATTAGTCCTCTATTTTTCAAAATCCTACAAACAATACAATGGCATTTGTTTTGAATGATTTTATTTTATTTCAGATAGAGGGTTACAAATAAGCGCAGAAAGTTTTGTCTGAATATGGATCGGCTATTATATCACTTTTTTACTTGCTAAAATTCCTTCTCATGATGCACAGTGAATTTTAGTGGTATTTCATAGTGACTATCCTGTCCCAAAATATTACAGTGCACTGAGATCCAGCATGAGATGATTTTCCAGAAATGGAAGAGCAATTCTTGAAAATACCTCTACACAAGTAGAGTGAAACATTTCAAATCACACAATGCACTGAAGAAACATGAAGAATTTTGATTAAAGTAAAATTAGTCGCTTAATCCACATTTAGAATGAACCAATTCTTCCTACACTACTCAATTAACAACAAACCAAAGGTTTTGCAAAAGTCCACTGATCAGAAGATTTCACATGGAGCATACAGGAAATAATCATGTGGTGTTATGACTAGTATTTAGGGAGGGTCCTTGTTCAGATCTGTGGTCCTTTCAGACAGTGGCTTGTTCTGCTGAATCCTTCTGGATGACAGGGGAAAGCTAAATCCACTACTGCAGAACCAAAGCACATCCTTAGGCACAGCAAAGTTCAAGAAACAGCAGGTACAGTAAGATCAGGAGGTGTAGGGAGGGAGCAGAGCTGTGTAGGAACTATTTCTTATTTCTGCTTTTTTACCTACTACTATAAATATCTACTTAAAAGTTGTCTATTCTAGTCTAATTGTTATTTGTCAGCCTTCCTGCAGAACTCTCTCAGTAAAAGTTCAGACAGGTCTGTCTTGAGGCTTTCTTTGCTTCAGTGTCCCACCTGTGTCCCATCCCTTCATCCCTAACCCTTCCTTTCCTAAGCACCATACAAAGGAAATTTCCTACTATATAGACTGAGATTTTCCAGTACCAGACACGTGCAGCAAACACGTTTTTCTTGCAACATCTCCCAGTCTGCAAGCCTTCCACAAAGCTTAAAGAGCTAAAACCTCTTCCTCCAGTTCTTAAGCAGCTTTCTTAGGAAGAGAAGTAGCATATTCCAGCAATGTATTCAAAAAAGCAAAGGACTACTTCCATGCTGAAATCTGCCTCTTGGTTTTTTAAGTCAGTTTTGAATATGGTTACACTATTTGCTTTATATTTCTTTCATTGAAACTTCATTTGTGTTTGCCTTCCATCCCAGTGCAGTCAGCTCAGACACGTCAATACAAAACAAGCAAGGGAATTTAAAGATACACTCTTATCTGTGCCTGTCTTTCCATATGAACTAATTATAGTGCTCAGAATAATTCAAAAGGAAGATTTTGGTGCTACAACTACTTGATCTTGTTGTTTCCCTTGGGGAAAGGGTAGCTCTTCTGGTTACTACTTAAAATTCTAACTCAGAACCAGATCTATGGTTACTTCACAAATCTTGGCTGGAGCACTAAAGTTCTTCCATTTCCAAACCATTAAAAAGCCTCACAAATCTCACAGAGATTCCATTGAATATGTTTAAATTACTTTAGCTCACCCAATATTAAGAGACTACCAACAAGCTGACAAAAACTTCAAGGCTCAATGTTTAACCAATAATAAACAATAAACAAACTATTTTTCAACCAGACAAAGTGCTGCTAGGCCAGCATAGAGAGCAGTAAAATAAAATCAGCATTTAAATTAGGATTTATAAATGTGTCTGTGTGCACAGATACATGTTAATACAAATGCTAAATAACCATCCTTCCTTGAAGTCTGCTACTTCATACAGATTGCTCAGTCATGGACAACTTAATTTGCAGAGTAGATCTCAAAAGCTGTGACTTCACAGAACTGTAGATTTGACAGAACCTCAGGATCAAAAAAACAGTGCAACACATACTTGTGGAAAACTGTTACTCCCTCCTCAACATAGAAAGCAACAAATCTTATTATAGTAATGACAGTACCTCCCATCCTTCAACATGAGACTGCCATTCTTCCAAAAATTCTAATTTTTCCATTTGTCTCTTGGCCTCATTTATGTTGGAACAGACAGCTTTCATGGCCTGGAGAGCTTCCATTAGGGCTGCATAGTCACTGTGCTTCCTTGGAGTCCGCTTCAGTAATTCCTATTTAGACATAGAAAAGAGGGAAAAAAAGGAAAAAAATAAAAGAAAAGAAAGAAAGAAAGTAGTCTTTGATCTCTAAAGGTCCATTACAGGACCAAACCAGCATACAAAAAGAAAGTGGCCAGTATTCTCCTTTACTAAGCAGAATAGTAGTAACCCTTCTAAAATGGTCCTAATAGGACACTAAAACTCAAGAGTAACTAATTATTAACAATGAATAATCATCATGATTTAGGAAGAAGTTTGCATTTCAGCTACCTTCTCCTCCAACAATGTTTCTTCATCTTGAGCTTTGGGGTTTGGGTTTGTTTGTTTGTTTTTTATATTCTGCAGCATACAACTGTTCAAGAGCAAGGATAACAATTCTGCTTAAAAAACAGTAGTTCACTCATGTAAAAATTAGCACCTGCCTTTCCTGCAACTCAGGGCAGAAAACACATTCCCTTAGCTCCACACTATTGTTTAACCTCATGCAATGCAGCAAAGCAGTGAACAATAGCTTAGGTGACTCACTGATTTCAGATGTACTGGCAGCCGTGCTGATAAACAGAAGGGGAGTCACCAGCATTTGTTTGAGATTTCCCATCTCAAACTACCAACTCTCCATTTACAGCTGGGCTGACTGAGAACAGCCTTCAGCAAAGCCCTAACCCCGCTGCCACCACACCCTGTATTTAAATTTTCTTAATATATTCATTTCATTGCTCTAGAGTAATTCATTAGTCATTTTTCCCTGTTTTATCTGTATGCGTTTCAAAAATAGAATAGAAAAATAATTTCAAAATAGACCAAGGGAACTGTAAAGCCACAGCTATCTCAGATGACTCACACCTCATTGTAATGATTATATTTTTAATCTGTTTTTAAAACTTTTTTATTCTAACCTGTTTCTTACTAGATTTTTTATGTCATATGCCTCACAACTGGCAATTTTGCAGATCAAAATTCACACATGCATTGTGAAAAATACTGTCCAACAGCCATTTTTCAGGTAGCTTTTAGAGTAGAATCTGCTCTGTTTTTTCTCTCAGAGTTTGGAACTATAAGCAATACAAGATCTTAATTTGTTAAGCAATGATTTGCTTAAAATACTTACTTTCTTGTATTTTGTTTCCTAACATGGTAAATTACGAATTCAGAAGTATGAATATTTAATGTTTTTCACCACATTAACATTTTTCATTGATTTAAGCTGTCACAATATGATAAGAATAAACACATAATTGTACATAAAACCATTTACAGCACCTTACTGTTACTTCACCATTTTTCTTGTGAAAAAAAATCCATTAATATTTTTCATTTTCAGTTTGTTGATGGTAAATTAGCATCTTCAAAGTATGTCACCAACAAACTCTGTTATCCCAAGCGTTTTAAGCAAGGGCACGATTGAACCCAGCTGAAATTGGTCTCATTAAACTCTCCCAAATGGCTCACTTCTGTCCAACAATGGAGAGGGAACCTTAAACTACAAGCAGAACAGAGCTAATCATCTTGATCCAGCCAAGCTCCTCAGTTCTTTTAATACTGATGTCAGAAGACTGGCCACCAGCTTTAATGGGAGCAAGGCTGGGTCCAATATCTTAATAAAGAGATAATTCACTGTGTAGAAAGATTGTTCCTGGAGTTAGGAAATATGCTTAGCAACCAGTTTTATGCAGGAAGTATAAAGTCCTTAATAAAAATCTTGTGAGTACCTTCAAAAGAAGGGGATACTTGCATATTCTCTGTATTGGTGTCACTAGATATCCCTCCAGGGGTACATCTGTGTTCTTGCGTCCTCCAAGGAGCATGCAATTCTGGAGTGGGAACAGGTTCACAAATTATTGAAAAATCCCAAGGAAATGATCAGAAATAAAGACAAGAGCATAGGTATACAGCAGTGTTTAGCTAAAGCATACACAAATTGTGTAAATATATATATATGTGTATGTATATATACATATATATATATATAAAAGGACAGAGGTTTGCAAGACTGTCAAAAGTACAGGCTTGAACACATGCCCAGGCTATCACACATAACAATGAAATCAAAAAGGCAGAATGCAGGCCTCTCGCCTTAGTACCTTCTTCATCCAGTCTGATAAAGAGGACTTTTTCTTAAAGTTTGAAACTAAAAGACAGTAAAAAAATGCTCAAAATATGTTTTCAGACTTCAACAAACAAAATAAAAATATTTCAGGGTGACCACTATAGCTGTTGTTTTTTCTAAAAAGTGTTTGCAGTATTAAGTAGTATCAAAGATGGTTTGAATGCTTGAACATGGCCATCCTAATACACACCTCAAAAAAACATGTTCTGTTTTCATGCTTCTATACTTAAATTTGATGCACAATGAACAAAATATCCTGAAGTAATGGGCAAAAGGCTATTAAAAAGTCTCAACAAGACATCTGATTGTGGAAGCAGAGAGTAAATGAAACATTGGGTGGAAGTACCCAATAAAAGCAGCTGAGAGAGAGAAAAGAATAAGGGCTTTTGGGGATAAGAAAACACACAAAGGACATCACAGCAAATATTTGGAATTGCTGGAATTAAAGTGTAAGTACATAAAGACCTAAAGTAATGATGACAATTATTTTATGGAGAGATCAGAAGGAATTGTGATGCAATGGCATGAGATAATCTCAGCTTCAAAGAACAAGTTGTCTAAACTGAGGACTCTAAACAAAAGCAGTTTAAGACAGCCAGATGAGATGTCGACACAGGCCACAGATCTGGATGCAGACATGTTGATGGACAGAGGCTGCACAGCTGGGTGGCCACCCAACACCCAACCTATCCTACAACCAGTGCTGCTAGGGGATCTCCACAGCCACCCTTAAGTCTCTGCTTTGTACTCATGCTTAACCAGCTTCTGTCTTCTCCTAAAGGATGCTTTAGTCTAAAGGATTTCACTTCTAAACACAAAAGCTTTACTGATAAAGACCAAGTAAGATAATGGCAATGCAGACTATAGTTATTACAACAACTGCCTCTATACTCAAAGCCTCAAAAGTCTGGTTTTAGTTCCCAGTAATTTATAGATAACCACAACTCTAATGACCTGAACCCTTTGGTGTGCCCAGAAGGCTTTGACTGTGCTTTCAAATCATGCCCTAAATCTATGAGGAACCCAAACCAGATGAGAAAGACCTCTGCATGTGCCCCAGAGCACCTAAAACTGACACACCATGAACTGCCACAATGGCACACTTGGCCTCCTTTGTCACAAAGCAAGCTCTTTGCAACCTTTCTCCTGAGTATTTTGCTTTTTGCCTCTGTAGTCAGCATTTGCCCTTTCTTCTTGAGTCTGGCCATGCTGCTCCCAATACAAGAACCACGTGTATGAAGCTCCCCAATCTGGGATAAAGTGAAAGATACTATGTCAGCCACTGAGGAAAAATAGGACAACTTTGAAGCAGTTTTTAACTGTGAATAACTATTTCTGTGTAGGAGATTCTTAGCAAAAAGGCAGACGGTGCCTCATGTCATACAGTATCTCCCACAATAAGGAA
This sequence comes from Ploceus nigricollis, assembly GCA_013399945.1. Taxonomy (NCBI): domain Eukaryota; kingdom Metazoa; phylum Chordata; class Aves; order Passeriformes; family Ploceidae; genus Ploceus; species Ploceus nigricollis. The sequence goes on from VXBC01011817.1 coordinate 283,270, forward strand.
ATTCCCACACTGCTCATTAACTTGGCTGCAAGTAAGTGCAGCTGGGGAGTCAGATCTGGTATCTTTCAAAGCATCAGTGAGCTGCCATAGGACTTCACCAAGAACTCTGTCAACAGCAGTAGTGAAACCCTACTGCATGCTAAAAATAATTAATAAAATTAATTAAAAACTTAATACTGTCAGCATTGGCAGAATCTTTTTTTCTCAAACACATCTGTGATGCTTTGCTGATAGGGTCATTTGCTCTCCACTCCCAAAACACAATGATCAAATCTGATCACTCCAAAATTTGATAGCATATCCATCGACACTTGCTCAGGTATTTAAGTTCCAATATAGTAGGCTATTCATTTCAAAGCTGACCTTTTTACCACAGGACACCATGGAGGAAACACAAAAATCATTCCACACTGAATCCTGCTTTTAACAACTAAAGTCAACTATTAGCAAACTCAATATTTACATGAAAAGTGGTTTTGCTGTTGAAAAACCATGAGGACTATCACACTTAACATTTTCAAACCCCTCCTTACTTGTCTTATAAAGTGAAAGACTACTTGTGGAGCTGTTTCTTTCACCTTGGATTAAGGCAGCATCTAAGATTAGAAGGGCTACTCTATGATCCATAACAAAAGATTTTTCTGTCTGCAACAGCGCTGGCTACAGTACGGGAACATGGACCTTCCCTTCAGAAGTTCTGCTGAGTTCTCCACCTCCTTTCTATAATTCCTTTGCCTATCCCTCCTCATCCATTTTATTCTATTCTTTCTTCTTTCTAGAGATTCACACCCTTGTCTCCTGGCCAGTATGTTCAAGGCACACTGCCTAATGCTGTATTATCCACAGATCCAAGCACAACAGTGATTTAACCACCCCCTTCCTCTGGAAACACCACCCCCACCTAAAACTGTCTGCTAACCACTTGCAGGTGTGCTTGTACTTGTTACATGGTGGAGGTGACAGTGGTAATGATTCACTGGTCAAAAAATATGCAGTTAGAACACCAGTTCAAAGTTTATTTACCAAAAGAAACGTCCGCACTGTTCTTATTTTGTTCAGGTCAAGAAGAACTTTCTGTGCCTTCTCATGGTTACTACAGTACTCATCATAGATACGGAATTTCTCTTTCTGCAGAAACAAAAAGAGACACTGTTTTTCACTTGTCATTTTGATTTTTTTTAAATTAACAAAACATGGAATGAACCCTTTGCAAAGCTGCATAGCTAATACAGCCTTCATTCTAGAAAGTCAGTTCTTCGTACACTTATTATTTGAGGTCTAGCCTCAAATTATGAACAGTCTGGAAGCACCACTTGGGAATTTCAAACACAGATTCATAGAAAACAAGGTTGAAAGGGACCTGAAGGATCATCTAGTCCAACCTTTCTTGGCAAGAGCATGGTCTAGACAAGATGGCCCAGAACCCTAGCCAGTGGAATCTTAAATGTGTCCAATAGTGACGAATCCACCACTTCCCTGGGGAGATTATTCCGATGGGTGATTGTTCTCACTGTGAAAAATTTTTCTCTGGTGTCCAGCTGGAACTTCCCCAGGAGAAACTTGTACCCATTACCCCTCGTATTATCCATGTGATTCTGTAAAATGGGAGTCTCCATCTTTGTAGCCCCCTTTTAAATACTGAAACATAGTGATAAAATCTCATTTAAGCCTTCTTTTCTCAAGTCAGTTCTCTCAGGCAGCCACATGGAACACTTCCCATGATCATCCTTGTGGCTCTTCTCTTAAACCTGTCCAGACTGTCCGTAACTCTTTTGTACAGCAGGGACCACAACTGAACAGGGAATTCCAGCTGTGGCCTAACAAGCACTGAGCAGACAGTGATAATGACTTCTTTATCTCTTCTGGTGATGTCCTTACTGTTGCAACCCAGCATGCACTTGGCTTTAATTTTTTTGTCACAACAGCACACTGTTCATTCATATTGAGATGGTACCAGGACACTGAGGTCCCTTTCCACAGAGCTGAGCTCCAGCTAGGTAGATCCCAGCCTGTGCTGCACTCCTGGATTATGTTTTCGCAGATGCAAGACCTTACATTTGTCTTTGATGAACTTCATAAGGTTTTGCTGAAATATTTCAGAGCTTGAATTACCACAACCACACAGGATAAAAACATACATGAAGAAAATGCAAAATGAGTGGCTAATTTGTTGACATTATTACCCAATTTGTCTGTTAACACTTCTTTTCAAATATCCATTTTTCTGCAGAGCTAAAAACTGATGTTACTCAACTTCTGTAAACTGTTTCCACTAACCATTAATAGATTTCTCCTGCCACAATGAATAATTAAAGACTTAACAAACAAATGGGACTCTAACCAGAGATAACAATGAAACCTGGACTTTTTGTTAGGTCTACAACTGAAAGTAAACTAATTTGTCCTCATTTTCAAAGCTCTGTAACAGTAACATCCTTGTTTTGCTCCAACAGGAAAAATAATACTCCTAGAAACCACTAGGAACAGGACATACAAACACACTTGTGGAGGTACTGCAGTTGTTGGAAATAAAATATCTTCACAATCCAGAACCATGGGGGCATTTGATCCAGTATATACAATTCTTTACTAAATTTTTGCATAGCACTAAGGGGGAATAAAAAGATAGTACTATTCTTGCTGCATGCAACCTTGTACCTCCATCTAACACATAGGAACAGCTTCGCCCAACTTGCAGGGCTCAGTTTGTCAGCCGGAGCTGATCTGGTGAATATAAAAATGATGAAACACCAGAAGTGTCATTTAATATGTTCTTAATATGTTTTTTCTTCACTGTCCTTCCATCTCTTTTCTTTTTTTTTTTTTTTTGGACATGACAGTAAGCAAGAGATGACCTTCAAAGTACTCTTCATTACGAAGTCAAGTCATATTTAGGCTTCATGACTATGTACACTTATCATGATAGTAATTAATAAAGGCAAAAAATAAAAGAAAGACATGAAAAAGAGGTTGAAATAAAAGATAGCATACATAATTTAGAAAGCAGGTTCCAACTTCATGCTGTGCATTAGGTTCTGGCTGTAAACAATCCTCCACAAGGGACAGGAAGTTTTTGTGAACTGCAAGAATATCTTCAATATTTGAAAACAACATCTGCAAAAGAATAAAACATACATAAGTGAAACATCAGATACAAAACAGAAGAAAAAATGCAATTAGGAGACTAACCTTAACTGTTTCTTCTGTGACATTTTTATCCACTTTGGCTGCAGCACATTGGATCATTCGGTGAAGAAAAGCCTGCATGAAACAAGACAAATAAGGAAAAAGTTATTTCAGGAAGACTTGAACAACTTTTGGCATGTTATGCTTTAATTTGTTTCCCAAACTGGATACAGAGCCACATCAGAATATTATTCAGAATCTAAAACAAGCTCTTTATTTATAAATAATTTAGTAGTCCTGTTATTCTAATATGATAGAAAGACCTATCTACATAGTGTTAAAAAGAGTAAAATATTAATGAAGCTGAGAAACTGAACATTCTCTGAAGTACCACTTCCATCCTGCACTCATATTACAATCAAGCAAGAGAAAAATGTATTAATTTTCAAAATCTCACTCTATTACTTTACAAATTGAGCACAAGATAAGCCAAAATAAGATTCTAATTTCCAAATTAAACTAATCAGGAGATACTATTATGTCATGTAAATTTTACCATAGCAACCAAAAGTCAGATTTCAGACAAATTAATAATCAAACTTATTGTAAAATAAATTGGCTTAAACAACAGTCAGCTGCACCTGGTTTTGCTTAATGAAAATTCTTCCGTATTCCCTCTCCAAGAACCTAATCCCCAGTGATCAAATAAGAAGGTAGTAATACCATCAATGAAATTGATGTAATTTCATTGTAAGCAATTGTAATTTTGTAAGTTTTCTTTTATTTTACATTCAAGAACTGGACACAGAAAGAAGATGTGTACAGTAAGCTATTCCTAAAGAAAAAAATATCTCAAGTACAAAGAGCAAAATTAATTTTTTATTAATTCATTTCATTACAAAGATATTGGTACATCCTAAAAAGTATCTACAAACTGTAGACTAAAATCTTACATTGATAATTCTTCACATAGACATTCACATTCTTCAGTCATTAAAACCTGGCACCATGAGTGCACAAATGTCATGTCTTTCATAACCATTTAGCTCCAAGTCACTGTGCATTGTACACTGTACATGAGCTCATCTAAATTCTGGCGTGGTGCAAATTCCATAAAAGAGGCAATAAATAACCCCTGTGTGGAAAGATAGCAGTCACAGCAGCCCTTTTTGCCCTCTGCTGGGACTTAAACATTTTCATTCCCAAGCAATGCTCCTTTCTCTGCTGAAGAGGACTATGTAACTGGCATTACACATTTTTATTACTGAAGAGTCAAATCTAGTTATCCAGGACATAAACTGAATTAAGTCTGGAATACTGCCAGCACACTGTATTTTTCCTATCGCTCTCTACAATGATGTAGATTTTCTAGTTCATTAAACCCGTCTTTTTCCTGACTATTTGTGCTTTCTTTTTAATGTTTTACTGGTGCTAAAAAAATGCCATTAACTCATTTGCAGCAGTTAACTGATGGTGGACGACAGCCCTTTACATCATTCCTTGCTAAGAATATGCCCAGAGGTTATGGCAAATTTGCTGCATGCATTATCTGTATAACCAATCCCACAAAGAGTAAAAGCCTGCATGACTCTTAGTTAAATTTTGGAAGTTTTCACTAAACCATGCAACACAATTAAATATGCTTTAGAATCAAAGAGGAAAAAAGAATTATAAGAACTACCTCTGAAACTCACATCTATTTTTACTATCCGTAATTTTTCTCTGTTCACATTATTTCCCCATAGACCAAACATACTGCTCATCTGCACTTAAGTTATCTAAGAAGATCTTCATTTCCTGTAACTCTTAAGGAAGGTGAACGTTAAGTTGGCTGATGGTGAAACTAAGAAGGAACTGAGAGCTGAGGCATTATTTATTCCCAAGTGATTCAAGACACTAGATGGGAGTCATGAGGTCAAGAAGAGAATATATCAGCTGCAATAAACAGTTGTCCAAGCAGCACTGTCCCAGACATGACATCTGCAGAGGTTATCAGAAAATAAATCCAGGAAAATCCAAACTTTTGCAGAGCCCAGACACAAATCACTAATTAAGGTAGAGAGGCCTGGGACAACTTCAGTCCCTTCCTGCAACTTCTTATAAGCCCCTGTAATACTTTGCTGTACTCATTCTCCAGGGGTAGTGTAGTCATGAGGCCAGTTTTTCCCCTAAGATTTGCCACCTGTTCACAGTGGAATCATAGAACAGCCTATGGGTTGGAAGGGACCTTAAAAACCATCTAGTCCCGATCCCCCTGCCGTGGGCAGGGACACCTTCCACTAGACCAGTTTGCTCAGCACTCCATTGTTCTCCCGATCAATGCAGATTTGCTTCCTGAAAAAATCATTATGCTGTGCCTCGAAAATCAATGCATGTGACTATTTGAATTTTTCAAACACTTACATGAAGTTCTACAAACTGCACATATTGCAAAATAATTGGAATAATTCAGATTTCCTAGAAGTGTAGTGTTAAGAGAATTCAGGGGAGCACAGGTAGGGATGGATGTGTCTACGTCTACCTCCAAGGACGATCATAGGTGGACTTCACCCGTTGTGGAGTGAATAATGCAAAGCATTGATGAATCCCAGGTTTCCAGGACATAAATCCCCTTATCAACTCTCTTCCTGGAGCACAGAGACACCACAGACTCCACACACATAACACCTCTGCACTAGTACTTTGCCAGGGAGAATGGACAGCCATCATCAGGCAGGAGGACAGAGAAGTAATTGCTTTTTTTGCAGTGTAAAATAACCTCAATCCAGCACTGCAACTATGAAAAGACGAATGTCTCTGAACTAATATAAACACACAGGTCTCAGAGAGGGCTGACTACTCAAAAAACCTCCAGAATTATTTATGCATGAACCGAGGACAACCATAAGAATTTCTGCAAAAATAAGCAGACAGAGAAAAAGCAGGTAATTTGCAGACACAACTGTAAGGAGGACCCCAGCACAGAAATTGCAGACTTTAAAAGGAAAATATATAAGGATGGACAGAAACTACTCAGGAGCTGTCAGTTCTTCAGTTAATGGAAAAAAATAATTACATAAGCTTTTGAAAACATACCGCATACACTCTAATTAACCATAGAAAAAACATACCTGTAAAAAATATAAAAGTAGAATGGACATCTCAGCCAATTTACAATTCACCAAAAAAATGGACACATAAAAACAAAAAATAAAAAAACCAAAGAAGTCAGGAACCCTGAAATAGCACTGAGTTCCTTCTAAAACTTTTACCATTACTTCAAGTATGAGACTCCAAGTCCACACTCGTTACTGAGCACTGCATTAAATGAAGGAGCAAAGCAATTACAAATTGCAAGGAAACAATAGGATAGATCCTGTTCCTGAACTGACCAAACAGCTGCAGGAATCAATGGTCGTACATGATTTCCATGCTTACAAAAAAGCAAAAAACCAACAAAAACCACCAAAGTAATCAGTTCAAACCTAATAGAATTTCATCAAACATACAAGTCAGTAAATCATGACTCATCTGTGTTTACTGGAGTATACATTACATCTTGCTGAGTTTGCTTCAGTATTCACCTACATTAGCATAGAAGTTTCACAGCACTACATCAAACACAGAGAATAACAAATATCTCTGTGCGCTCCAGGATCCCAGCGCAACGTCACATTAGGCAAGGATCCTCAACTTTCTCTAAGCTTTTCAAGCAGATCCCAGAGTTTCCCTTAGCCTACTTTAGCTCTTAATTTTCTCAAATAACAGCAAAGACATATGGTATAAAACAGAATGTAATTCTCTAGTTTTTCACCTTTTGCCACCAGCGTTCTATCCACCTTCCTATAGTATAGGGATTCAACCCTGCAGCACAGCAAACAGTGATTCCTGGCACTCTCTGCCAGACAGACTACTGATGATTTCTCTTTTACGAGATCTCCACACAACATTTCAGAGCAGCAGCTTGACTGGGTACCATAAAGAGCAATCTAAATTTCAAAGACCAGATGAAAAGCAAATATAAAGGAGGATGCTTGTTACCCACATTAAAAAAACAACACCTAGTTTTGTTTGTCAGTTTTTAGAACTGTTTATGGAAAACTGTGTCACCCTAGGAATATTCATGAGTCACTCAGAGTGCCACAACTCCTGCCTCCACAAAGCTTGGCATTCAAACCTAAACTTTCTAAAGCATCCTTCCAAAAACTTCATTAACACAAAATGGCAGCTGCATGATCAGTGCATACCTGCTTTGGAGAAGAAATGCCCCAAAATGCTGATAAAATTCCAAATATGGAGAGTCACATAGTAAAAAGTTTTTTGATCTTTACAAGTCTGACAAACTTGCAGACCGAAACATGGGGGTTCAACTAAGTCCTTTGGAATAGGGGAGCAACTACATAGGAAATATATAAGATAACAGTTTAGTGCTAAAATTCCCTGACTCCATTCAGGTCCTATTGGGAACATAAAAATGCCTCTATTTTTGGCTGTGACTCAGGGTCCCTGTACCATGGTGGTGTAGAGAAGAGTAATTCCCCTCTACCTTTGAGAAATGTGGTAAAGAATAATTTGGAGATGATTCCAGGCTAACACTAGCAATGAAGCTGATTACACACTTTGTTCATCTTACCTGCAAACTGTTACATACTTTCTGTACTATTCCCTGATCCAATTCTTTTACCCTTTGCCTGGCATTGCAGTAACACAATACAGGAAGCAACGGGCATGAAAATTAAACCATAAAACACTGAAAATCCAAATTCAAAGAATTATAAAAGAATTTGTTCATTATGACAAATAAACACTAATGTTTTTGCCTGTCTGCTGATCAGCTGCCATTTTGTGAGGCAGCATTTTTTTATAGAGAACACACACTGGGTTCCTGTTATGGGGATTTTGACTTCTAGTCTTATCAAAATAAGAGTTGCATTGTTTGTTTTTGGTGGGATTTTTTTCTTGATGGTTGCTCTGTGTTTTGTTGAAAAAAAAAACCAAAACAAAACAAAAACCTACCACTGCTACAGATAGCACAAGGAGCTGCCAACAGCACAAATGACTTCTCTGACATCTGGAATGAAATCAGGGAAAACAAAGAAGTCTGCCTGCAGAAGACTCCCAGGGCACAAAGAGTTTTTGCCTTCTTTACAGATAAAAAGTCCAGAAAAGACAGAAATTATGTCAGAGCTCCTGGATCACAAAAGATATGAAACTATCTTTCGGAAAGTAATAATCCTACTTGGGACTAAGCCTATAAATAAATATTGGATTTTATCTGGAAAAAAAAAATAGTCACTTATTTTTTCCCCTCAGAATTCTTTTAACAGTGTTTCTACCCTTAAATCTACACTGCCACAAACAAAACCAAGGTGAACTGCAAAAAACATATGTATTTTTAATAAGGTAATTTCCTGCACATTTGCACTTTAGGAAAACCAGTTCAAGTGAAGTGCCCAACCTATCATAAAGCCTTCTGAATAAAGCTAGTTAGCTGTTATGGACATTAAAATTGAATATAATTTTATTTTGCACAGTGTCAAAGACAAAATCATATAAAGGGACCCACCACAAGGAAATGTTTCTATTTTTATACAACCTTTCTGTGTCTATGATAATAACCTCATCTTCACAAATTCAGAAACACAAATATGAAATACTTGTAGTTTCTGTGTTCTCTCTCTACATTCTTAGTGCAACTATAGGCATCTGGATGGTGGAAAATATTTTGGTCTTTTCACAATATTCCAAATAATCCTAGAGAAAACATGAAGATCTATACTTGGGAAGAAAACTGCTCTTTATCATAGCTGACTAGCCTAATTCAGTTCACAGGCATCGAGGTAGTATTTAGCACAGCAGTTTTGCACACTATAATTAATGCACATCAGATTCCAAGTCCCAGAAGAACACCAAGCCAGTTTTGTTGAAGCACTTTTGTTTGATTTCACCACAAGGAGGAAAAACACAAAAATCAATAGAGAGGAGTCCAGCAGCAGTAGCAGCTGTGGCAAACACTGTGTTCCTACCCTCCTCTTCCCATTAACCTGTGCCAGCAGCAGCGGCAGTAGCTGCTCAGGCTGGCTTCTGCTACTGAACAAAAGACTCTTCTTCTCTCTCCAGTGATTCACCAGCTGAGGCACCACCTGTTTCTCCCATCTTGCCTGCAGGACTGGATGAATCACAACCAGCAGCGAGAGCATCAGCCAAGGTCAGATACATTCTTTCTCCCTGCTGTACCTAGAGCTACTTTCAAAGCTGGCATCATATTCCAATGTCTGTAAGTACAGAGGAAATAGATGGGCAACATCTGCAATGTTTTCTGTTCTAGCAATAATTTCTTTTCACAACCTACCAAACAATCCACTTCTCCATTCATTTGATCCTAAGGGGCAGCAGTCTGTCTGAAAGAGCATCCTTGACTTAAAGTAAACATGAATTCATAAGTACACACACAAATAAAGAAATTAATGCTTTGAAAAAATATGTATCTTCATAATATTCTCATACATTATTAATATGATGACACATTTTGGGATAATCAACCCATTCTCCATCATGTATCTTTTTTTTTTCTCTATCATATCAGAAAACTTCTAAGAGTAGAGCAAAAAAACCTTTCCTCATCCTTCTTCAACCCTCAATCACTTTTTCTGCATTTTGTGGTCACTGACGATATTTTTCAGCTTTTTACTGGACATATTGTTCTTTCATGCCCTGTGAGACTTTTAAGTCAGTTCTCTGACAAGGAAGCACCCCCTAAACTCATGTTCCCCACCTCTAAAATCATCTGAGCTTTCACTTTTGATCCCTTCCTTCCTTTCAGCTCCATTGCAGATGAAAGTAAGAGATTTATAGTTAAAGTCCAGTTCCACACAGCCAGGCAGGATGTCTGATGTCTCCACCCTCTTCCTTGCACTGAAGCCATTCTCAAAAAGATTTAGTACAACCTTTTCCTGGCCCAGTTCAGAAGAGATCTATTCCTTTTCTTCCCAGATGTCAAGAATCCTGACACTAAAATAAGGATATCTAGTATCCTCATTTTGGGAGCCTGTTCTTCTGAGGACTAGCTGAGCTCTTGCTGGTGAACAGAACTTTGGTTGATGAATAATGATGGAGGTACTCGCACGTTTGCAGTTGAGAACATTCCAAATCTCACCAAATCAGAGGCTGGATGTCTAGCTGGCTCACACATGCACCTGTGACCTGATGCCACATACAGCAAACTTCTAGAAGATCACCTAAATTTTTGCTTAATTAAAATACAGCTTAACCAGAGCTTTAGCAAAAGGCCATATACTGGCATATGTGATGTACCCCCACCTACAAGATAAGCAGAAGGCAGTTTTATGTAACATGGGTTGCTGCTAACCAAGCTTTATCCCATTAAAAATACAAACAGGTTACATTCCAATCACCAAGAGAGGTTCTGGAAGGCAAAAAAAGAGATTGGCCTGACCCCTGTGAACTTCTGAACACTCTGTTGGGTTTGCAACAAACTGACCAAATAAGAGGCATCCACATCAATAAACAAAATGCTTCCAGCATGCCAAGATTCCTCTTAATTACATTTTGAAGATTTTTTTGACTAAAAAGATGCTCTGTACTAAAAACCATTCACATGTATGTGGAATTCCCTGTGGCAATGCATTCTATGGTCCTGTTGGTGTATGTCATGAAGTGAATAATGTACTGCTAATCACATAACTGATCTTGTATCACTCAAGTTGAAATAAAAAAAAAAATTATATCTACCATTACAGCTTACCTCTCAAAAAAGTCAGCTGTTTCCTGAATTTATAGAACACTAGGTTCTTGTTGGGAAATCTCAGGGAATTCAGCTGTGTCCACTACTAGCAAACCAAAACAAGAATCTAGGAAACCTCAGAACAAGTGTACATCTGGAAGTAACAGTATGTTCCTGTTGTATTGCAACCATAATTAGAAAAGAATTTGTATGTTTGAAACTTTCATACTACAGTTTCTGCTTCTTTTATGCAAGCATATCTTATTCTGTTCAATTTGGGGAAAAAATCTTGAATTTTTACTCAGTTTTTACTTGCAAAATTAGGATTTTCCTAAATTTTTTTTTTAGTAGGAGAAGACCAATTAGGAAGACTTCAACATTCCTAGAATATTTTTGAGACAACTCCTTAATTCTACATATCAAATTTTATTTCTTTAAGCAAATCAGTAATTTCAGGAAGTGTAAAAGATGAGAAATACACGAGAGGACAAGATGAGAAACACATTTGTCAAAAATGAATCACAAGAAAGTCATCCTCTGTACATCTCCTACATCCTTCTAAAGTCTATTAACATGTTTGAAGACCAGTGTGAGTTTTTTCTGACTCAAAAATATCCACCAGAATTAAGAAAGCCATGATCTTTATCACTTACTATGAGGAAGAAACCTGAAATAACATATTACATCTCCACTTTCAGAACTTAAATTTAAGTATTAATTCCCATTGCATCTGAATAAGGGAGGAAAGCTGACTCAGCACCAATGAAAACAAATTATTTAGTCTTTCATGATTAATGCAGATTATTAAATATACAAACAAATAAACATTTTTACCTAAAAACTGAGAAAACTTGAAAATACTAACAGGCAATCATAATGGAAGCCCACCAACCCCTTTTTACATGCTCAGTTTTCAATACAACACTTTTTTCCTTATATTGGAATGCAGTCTTTAATTATGAAGTAATTTAATGTTTAATATGGCTAGATGCTAATTAGGAATTAGAATGCTTGAGAGAGATAAAATTTTTATTTTCAGAGTTGTATAAATAAAATATACTCTCAAACATCGTTCATTGCCAATTCTGGCTGCCATTTGCATTTACACACACGTGCCAAGAAAAACATGAAGGAAGGAAGAATATGAAACAGCAGTTTTCTTCCCCAGTTTCAATTCTTTGCAAAACCTGCAGGGCTGTAGTTCTATACTCACTGTAGTGAGTACAGAACTTCTAGAAAATGCTCACCCCTGATCACAGAAAAAAGCTGAAACATCTCATTTAAGTTCTTTCCAAATCACAGCAATCAGAACAATTCCCTACAACACGTCTTGGATAATTCCTATTACTTGCCATTTAAACAGGTCAACATTTGCATAGACTCATAAGCAATGATGCCTCAGTTCATGCAACCATCATTTAATTAACACTGCAGTATGTTATAAGTATTTAATGTTTTTCAATTTGAACCAGAACTTTTATTTATTATGTAAATAATAAAATACATAAAGGGGAAAACTACTGGTTCCTGAAAATTAGATGCCAATGTTAGTTGTCTTAACTCCATTACAAAAAGAATACAATAATATAAAAACTTTCATTATATTACACACAGTTTCATATAAACAAAAGATTGTTATATGGCTCAATTCCCTACCCTGAGCTGGTCTTATGAATTTCCATCTGCCTATATGGTTTTGAACCAATTTCCATGAAAATCAATAATAATGTTATTTTAGACTGTATTTGATTCATGGGATACTTCAACTGTGCAAATTCTAAGAATAGTTCATCTTTTATTTCTTTATTGGTCTGATAACTATTAAAAAGAGTAGATGATAAAAAATAGCTCTTTTTCCTCTATGCTATACATAAAGCAAATATCTACACATCTATACATTTGCTGCACATTATATCAGAGGATATTTACATGCTAATCACCATTTACATCCGTCAAAGAGGTTCCATATCTTGAAGGATACAATGATCACTGAGTACCTGATTTTAAAAAACTAAATGGAGCATCTTAACATCCAAAATAGAGCTGTAGGTGTAAAGCCACACCATTTGAATTTATCCACATTAGCTGGATTGTCCTAATGTCAAATAAATTCCTAATTTCAAGAAATATGGACCAGGATTCTACAGGCATGCTAGGGAGAAACAACCCCTCGCTCATTCACAGACTATCCTTCTCTCACTGGTCCTTTCTTCTCTCCTTTTGCTATTCAAGCACAGGCTCGTTTTTTGTCTTATGTAGGTTTATGGCCTGTCTTTGGCTCTGATGGGTTCCCAGCATAATTGCACAACACATTGCCCTGTCTGCGAAGCATGTGTTCCTCAGGAACACAGACTGCATGGCTGTTCTTGCCCTTTTCATTCATTTTTATAGGGAAACAGAAGACAAAACCTGATTGCAACATCATTTGCTTTGCCTTCTTAATGAAATTTTTGTTCGACTGTTGGGACCCTAAGATGACACAGTTTATTATTAACTTTTCCTGAAATAAGAGCATCATTCTTTTAGGCTGTAATCAAAAGCTTTAAACCATCCTCTGGCTGAAGCAGAGAGAAGTAGGGATTTTTTTTAGATATTGAACCTGTGAAAATAATATAAGGAGAATGTCATGCCCAGTCAGTCCATGGGAACAGTCTGAAGGGCCACTATTTAAATTAAAAGGAGAATATTCAGTAGTCACAGCATCATGCAAACCACCCTCCTCACCAGACCACTTGCACCAGAACTGCAGACAAGCACAAACAGAGCACACTGGTGGCAGATACCATCTGTAAACACTCAACAAATACTCAGAGTTTGACAGCACTGAATACTACTCATACCAGGACACGCTGCTGCTTACCAAAACACCCACGTTGATTCCACAGACTGAAGTGTCACTAAGTCTTTCTACATAAGGTTACATAAGGAAATGGAACATGTTTTTATTCATATTTTTTACTTCAAGCATTAATTTGCTGTGAGCAACATTCCTTCAGTTCCCATTCTCCAAAGTAAAAAAAAAGAATTGTCTAAACCATTCAAAGCTCCAGATTTCTAAGAACAACACAAGGGAACAATGGTGTTAGTGGGACCAGGAAATCAAGAAACCATAAATAAATATCAAATATTGTTTTCCAGCATCTTCATAGTTCTGGATCCTGCAGTCCATGCTTCCTCTGGATGAGGAAATGACGCCTCTGCAGGTTTTCCTTGTTTCCATAACAGACTACTATAATTTGCCATACAGGGGCCAGCCAAAGGCATTGCACTTGCAGACAGTGAGCCACGCAGAGGCTCATCTGTTGGGCAATAATAAAAGTTACTGTGATCACAGTCTCATTTCTGGACTACAAGGTGTTGCTTCTCCACTAGGAAGCCTGACTTATCCCTTTTAAGGAACGGGTTATGGGTGGCACAGGTTATGGATGGCACAACTCATCCAAGCCGTGGGACTACCTGAATGTATTGGTAGAGATGGCTTGGGAATGAAGGTAAAATACCTTCAGGAGCAGATCCACAGCTATGGAGTAGCTTTAAGAAGAGACCAGACATTGTGATCAAGTCTGAAAGTCTTCAATCTCTACATCATCCTGACAGAAACACCTTCATCTTCCTTCTTCCCTCAGATCCTGCATGTAGGAATGAGAGGGAGGCAAGCAAGCAGTGAGGTCAGGGCAAGATGCTCTTTCTACTAACACTATTCCAGGTGTTCAGTTTTCACAATTATATCAAAAATTAAGGAAGAAAAAATTGCAGGAAGATGTGTTCACTTTAAATTATGAAGTGCAAGCCCAGAAGAGTAACTAATACTTCACACATCCAAATGAAACAGACACTACACTGACTAATTCTGTCAGAAGGAAGACAAAAGAAAAGCAGCTTGCTTAGTCTTTCAGGCTTTATCTCATTTTCTCCAAACTGCCTGTTAAAAATTACTAATTGCTAAACTTTTATTTTTTCCAGCAGCATGTGAAAGAAACTGGGATAAGAACAGAGGGAGGTTGCCAAATCCACAGTTAGAAACTTTCCACAGGCTTTTTTTTAGAAAAAACAGAGTTTCATTTCAAAATATTTTTCTAGCCTCTTCTACTGTGAAGATTGCAGTGCAATAATTTACAGAATGGATGCTATCTCTATAGATAAACAAAACCATCATTCACAAGAGATTTGACCTTAACCTTCCGTCCTAAAATAGTATGGCCAATTACATAGCAGCAGCAGCCCACATCCTCAAAATATCTTTGACTGAATTATGGAACTAAGTTCTGGTCTTGACTTCTCAAGTTTGCTACAGACTGCAACTAACTAAAAGAATAAAATATACAACTAAAACAAACAGCTATGTTTGTCAGAAAATAAATTCCAGCAACTAAATGGTGAAGCACAACTATGCACTCTTGAATTTGTTGCTCTTGTTAAAAAGAAGAGCTCGAAAAAATGCACAAACTGAACTTATCATTACATCAACTTAAGCAATAAACTAAAAGCTTCCAGGAAGTTTATCATCCTGTTTGCTGACTATAATTTGGCTTGTTTTGTTTGGATACCATGTTCCTGTTCCTTCCACTCATGTCCTCCAAATCAGGCGAAAGCACTGGAACCTCACTGCCTATACTCCAAACATTTACCCAGCCCATATATTTCGTGTTATAGGGCAGAAAGAGCTCCCTACCTTCCCTCAGATCTAAAGGAAAGAGCAAAACTGTGGCTCATTTGGCTAGAGAGGGGTAACAAAAACATATGTCAAAAAGTATCCTAAACATACTGGGCATTTACCGACCAAAGCCAGTGCAAACATTTAGGTAACAGGATGTTAGTTTGATACATTTTCATTTAAAGAGAAAATCACTGTGGGTCCAACAAACAAGAAGATTTAATGTTTACAAGAAGATCACCATTTGTCGGATGTTATGATATATTTTAATCCTATTTTTAGCATCATTTTTATGGAATTTCCTTTCCATTAATACTCTACTTCACCAGAATTGCCAGCAAGAAATGTGCAGAAGAGCAAAATATAGTGTCAGCACTAATATCATCACTATCATTTCTGAGACAATAATAACTCATTGATGATCAACATGGGATACTGCTCATTACAAAATTGATATTTTCCTGAATTTAAGTGTTGTTTTAAAAAATCTGCTCTAGGTCTGGAATAGTGGGGTTATATCTATCACACAAAACAACAGAAAAACTTAAATCTTACCCATGATTTTATAAGCCCTCTCTTGATGACTACTTCAAAGTAACAACTTGTGAAATACAATAGTCATCAAAGAAAATTGTGCTGCCTTTTGTAATAGATAAATCAGCTGAACAACATGAGTTCAAACCTTAGCATGAGACAAAAACTAATTTGGTATTAGGGAACATTTCCTCTTTTCCTTTGCAGTCTCTGTCGTCTACAAAGCAGAGCAAGCACACTTCACATTTTACGCTCTGTGTAATGAAACTCAGCATCCAGGACTAATATGAGTGAACAGAAGTTTGATAACATGACAATATTGCACAGAATCTTTTCAATCCCTGAGTGGACAGGTATCCATATAAAACAGAAATACAACAACCATTGCAATAGAAAAGCCTTCTAGAGGTGCCTTCAGTCAGTGTTAACAACATTATGACAAGGCCTTAGAGCACAGAACTGTCCCACCTGAGGGTGGAAACTTCCAGATGCAAAAAGTTCCAAGGAGGAACACAGGTCACAGGATCCCTTCTGGAAGCACCATAAAGCTCGTCTCATTTTCCAAAAGGATGGCTGACATCCAGATATTGTTTTTCAACTATCCTTTCAGACAGCAAGGACACTTCTTTTTCACTGTCATTCAAAGAAATAAACCAAAGGAAAAGAGCACAATTTCCTGTCTATTTTTAAAAATCAGAGTTCACCTAAGGAACAAAGGTGGGTGGAGGCCCCAACACTACTGTGTCCTTCTAGACAAGAGTAAGTGCACGGAAGTAGGCAAGATTTAGAGTAACCAGATCATGCTCAAATAAATAAGCCTGACAGAAAATAATTTTTTAAAAAAGTCTCCATGTGCAGAAAAGATGGGCCAAACTGAAGCCAAATCCCCAGTGGAGATAGAGCTGCTCTTGGCTGAGCTATGCCTTAGGAGCTCAATACATCAACAAACTTTGTGAGGCCAGTGCAAGGAGTATTTGGAGGCCAAAGGAGTTTTCGTGGTCATGTTGCATTATCAAGTTTTGGTGTATTTTCAAAGAGAAAGGGATCTTAGCCATGGGCCTTTTTCAGAAGCTAAAGCATGAAAAGGATCAGATCAGCAGCAAGATCAGACTGAGAAGTCAACAAGAAATACACATCCTCTCTGTCACATAGCCTGCATGTAAATGGCTAAAAGTGAATGGCATAGCTTTATACAAATACCACCTGTGCAACAAACTATGTTCAAAGAAGCAGAACTAAGTCATTCTCAATAATCTGTATTTTTATTTTCACTTCCCAAACCGGACACAAATTTGAGAAGATTTCATAACATGCTCCCTTTCAGCAAATGTATATTATAACTGCACAGTGTCTCTTTTTGTCAAATTTCTTCTGCACATGAAAAATTCCCGCAGCAAAATTCTGGATTACAGCATACTATGAAAACAGAAGGGTTTCTGAATGCACCTTGCACAAGTCTCAATGCAGTGTTGTCAGTCTGGCAGCTATTCCAAAGCTACTTGACGTTCTTCATTTAAGCAGTCTGCAAAGATCTGGAAATTTCTCACACCAAGGAACAAGCAAAGTTGTCAATAGACATGAACCTCCTGCTCCTTCACAATCAGATGCTTACATGGTCACCTCAGACTATCATATCAGGGAATTATATAAGAACAAATAAAACAAACTTCTCTTCTTCCTGAAGTGTTCAGCATTCAGTGGAACTAAATGTGTGCTTTCCTTCCTCTCACAGCAAAGGAGAAAAATAAAAGACCTGATTGCTTATTACATTTGCCCTGTTCTGTTCATTTCCTTGTTAATGTAGGAACTGAGGCAAAGTTTTGCTCTTATGTCTGAAAGAGCGAGAATTCTATGATCTGGATCTAACTCCTGAAGTTCACATCTTGTGTCCCACAGCCTCCTTTTTAGGAAAAAAACCAAGACTACTGTTTTTCCATGGAATGATACAATATAGTACAGGACAGGCAGATTTGTCCTCCTAACATCCAAAACCTCTTCTGTACTCAGTGGGAAGTCATTACATAAGGCGGCTCCTGGTAATTCATAGTCTATGGGCTTGCTATTTAAATTCATAGTCTGTGAGCTATGGGCTATTTAAAACTTTTTAAGATTAGGCAGTAGAATTTTGTAATTCTGGTAAATTGAGTCTGAATGAGCTTGACCTGCAGTACTGAACCAGTGGGTTCAATGTTCATGTGACAGGTCCTGTGATCTCCAGAAGAAAACTTATCAGCATTTCTTTCAGGTTATTTGGTCTCAAAATTTCCAGTGCTGTAAAATCTGCCCAAAGATCTGATGTGGCTAGTTTTTGAGATTCCTGAGCACTAGAGACAAGCCAAGTAGACACAATCCTTCCAGCTCCTATGTTTAGACTATGTATGTGCTTTTCAATCCCCATGAATGCCAATGGATTAATTTCTGACCACAGGAAAACATCTTCAGCTTTACTGTTTGTGTCTGTTTGGAGTGAGTGCTGCAACAACTTTGATAGGCAGGAGGACCTACATGTCTGCTTTTGCCTTATTTCCATGAAGCAAGTCCTGCTCTCAGCAAGAAACTGCATGCCTAGTCACTTATTTTGGCAAAAAATTGACTTTGTAACTGATAATGGTCTTTTCAATGTTTATCCTGCAACAAATTTTGTTTATTGACCACTTTATGAATAAATCAGATCAGATGTTGCTAAAGCTGACTTTTCACTGTGTGTATGCATACAGGATTACCACTGTAAAGGGCTCTGTCAGCAGTCTGCACACTCACAGGAGCTGATAAAGAGTCAAATACATTGACTGTTATCAGATCCACTACCATGTCAAATAAAATCAACACTCTTTAACTACAAAATAACAACAGGACTTCTAGCAATTTAAAAGTGACCTGGAACTTCCAAGAAAGACAAATACCTGGGTAACAACAACAAAGACTTCAGAAGCCCGGAGCAGACTTCCTACCTAGTCAGATATTTAAGTCTAAGAAATAATAATAATAATTAAGCACTTTCTTTAGAATTCCCTTATATAACACATAAAGACTTCTTCATCAATCAGTTTGCATAAGCCTTCCAAAGAAGTAAATAGTACAAGGAGGCAGGAAAAATGCCTATGGATGGGACATTAGTATAATACCCTCTCTTACAAAACCCAAAATACCAAAATATGCAAAGTGGAATATCTTCTCACTGGCTAAATCTAACCTACATGAAGGCTAGATTGTCAGATTATATGGATTACAAATGCACTGTTTCAAATGAGGAGGCCCTATAGGAAAAACTAGAAAGGCTGTGGTTTAACTGATGCATAATTAGGAGGGTATTTTGTTCCAGGTTTTCGATTTCCTAGTACTGTCACCATTGTATATGCTAGGTTTGTGCCCTTATTTGGCCTTCCTAACAAATTATATATTCCACCTGCATGGTTCAGTCCTACTCCTGTAGATCTCATGCTATCAGATGAACCTCAGGTGAAAATAACTGAATCCAGCCACATATTTTCAATAAAAGTCATGTTAGCCATTTAAAGTATGTTATCTGTATGATGTTACACCAGATTATTGTAAACAAAAAGTAAAGTGTCAGTGCTAGATTTTGTTAGAATATTGACACTCTGTCACAAATGAACTGAACAGTAATGCTTTTTTGGAATTTGGTTTAGATGGCTATGGTAATTTTAGAACATATTTTAAATTTTCTTTACATGATTTCAAGTACCTGACTGGGTTCTTACTGGGTTTGAACTTCATGATCAAGCTTCTTTGCTAATTTGGTATACTGGTCATTCACTTCTAGAAAGGATAGAATCTCTTACTGAAATATATTCTTCAAATGTGAACTGTCAGCCAAGTTGGCAAGGCAAAATCCAGCATCAATATTTGACTCTTTTTCCTTATCCATAGGACTGTATGCTAAAGATATCAGATTCGAGTCTCCAAAGCTCATAAAATTGCTGGTTAATTAGATATTTGGGATGCACAAAGCACTGCGTTTTCCATATAATTTAATGTAGTATTCTGGAAATAGAGTAACCCTCAGTAGAGTATATTAATCTAACTAGCATGTTCCTACCTTGCTTCCCCTCATCAAAACAATTAGACTGTATAAACTTTCAAGGTCCAACACTTTCTTCTACACTCTATAAAAACAAAACCCTGACAAATGTTCCACTCGATTTCACTCACAGG